>OZ024760.1:5360068-5367568 GCA_964016885.1 Eledone cirrhosa | reverse complement strand
GAGGGCTCAATAATTTGGATAAATCAGAGCTATATATATATATATATATATATATATATATATACATATATATAACAAGGTCGTGTGTGTGTGTGTATATATATATAAACTGTGTAAATATGACAAGATCAACTTTACTTCCTAATGTGTAGACTGAAACTATGCAGAAGCCCACCAAATGGACCGTACCTGAATTATTATTAACAATTATTATTATCATTGCTGGCATGCTTAAATTATAAACCATTGTCATAGTTGTCATTATTATCATTTTGTCTGTAATTGGTAGAGCATTGGACAGCTTGCTTTGTGGCATATAGTTACGTCCCTTTATGTAATGAGTTCAAATCCTGCTGAGGTTAGCTTTGCCTTTCACCCTTATGGGGTGAGTAAAATAAAGCATCAGTAATATACTGGGGTCGACATTTACCTCGCCCCCAAAATTGTTGGCTCTGTACCAAAGTGAGAAATGGACTTTGCCTTTCATCCTTACGGGGTCGATAAAATAAAGTACCAGTAATGCACTGGGTAATTGCTGGCCTTGTGCCTAAAGTAGAAACTATTATTATTATGAGAGCATTGAATTGGCAGTATTGGTAGCGTGTCGGACAACATGCTTTGTGGCATAGAGTTACGACCCAGTGCGTTCTGAGTTCAAATCCCGCCGAGGTTAACTTTGCCTTTCATCCTTACGGGGTCGATAAAATAAAGTACCAGTAATGTACTGGGGTCGATTTAATTGACTTTCCCCTCTCCCCAAAATTGCTGGCCTTGTGCCTATATAAGAAACCTTTATTATTATTATTATTACAAGGCAGTGGATTGGCAGTATCGGTAGAGGGTCGGACGCCATGCTTTGCAGCAAAGAGTTACGGCCCTTTATGGTCTGAGTTCAAATCCCTCTGAGAAATAATATTATTATTGTGAGGGCAGTGGACTGGCAGTATCGGTAGAATGTCGGACAACATGCTTCGCGGCATAGAGTTACGACCCAGTGCGTTCTGAGTTCAAATCCCACCGAGGTTAACTTTGCCTTTCATCCTTACGGGGTCGATAAAATAGAGTACCAGTAATACCCTGGGATAATTGCTGGCCTTACAGGCACGGAGGTGCTGTCAGACGGACCTGCCCGAGATGCGCGCATAGCGACGAAACCGTTCTGCACGCACTCGTCCAGTGTCCGTGCATTACTGACTTGTGGAGTTATGTTGAACAGCTGTTGTCGCGTGTAGAACGGATCCGGCTATCGGCCGAGTCCATAGTGAAGATCGACCCGCCGCCTTCTTTTGGCCAGGAAGGGCAGACAATTTTCCTCTGTCTGGTGGCAGTAGCGAAAGAAGTTGTATGGTGGACGAGGTTGAAAGGACTGAAGACAGACACTTTTCTCTTCGGCCAATCCCTCATCAACTTCTTCAAGTTTCACTTGGAAAGGAAGGTGAGGGTGGAGAGAGAAGTGCTGCCCCCCAGTACATTTGCTGAAAGGTGGGTGAATGTGGCGAGAATGGCCCGTGTGAGTGGGCCTACTCTGGTCATGCGACTGTAGGTAGGTAAATTTGAAGAGGAGAAGGGGTGCCCTTCCAGGGTGCTCTCGAAGCGTCGGGTCGTTCAGGACTGGTGGGGTACCTGAGCGAACCCTGGGTGGTCATCGCCCCTATTGGGGAATTTTTTTCTTGTTGTAATTTTATTGTTACTTTACTGTTACTTTGTTATTGTTACTTTGTTTATTCATATTGTTTACTTGATTTTTTTTGTAAAACCCCACTGTCCCAGTCTTTTGTACTGTCCCCTATATGTCGGCCCTTGTGGCCAATAAATGAAATCATTATTATTATTATTAATATTTTAAAATAATCTGTTGCTTATTTTCAATGTTTCAGGACATTACCGATATACCATTGGACAATGTCTCCGTTCCATCATCAGAATCAGCATCATCATCAACATCATCACTATCACAACCACCACCACCACCTGCAAAAGAAGCATTTTGTGAAGATTTATTGGAGAGGATTTCATCGATAGAATCTGTATCAGGGAGTCAATTGGAATCCCTGAAACCACAAAACAGCTGACATTGTTAAGTAAGTACGAAGGAAGGAGGGAATTCTTTTTCCTTTATTGAAACACCGAACATACTCGAATATAAGCCTACCCCACTATCTTGAGTCAGAGGAATGGCCAAAAATCCAAACACCTTATTTACGTAGAATATGAAGTTAGTGAAAATCATCAAAATCACTAACTTTGAATATAACCTCCTCCTCCAAATCAACTACTATCGATTATTTTGGTCACATATTCCTCGGTTTATATTCGATTATATATGGTAACTGGAGAAGAAGGATTGTATTGCCTAACACATCATTATTTTATATAGAAACGGCTTCTACAAGACTAGAACTGTTTCATTTTAGAGTTGTGCTTTGTCCAACGCTGCTGACCATAATGCCCAGGTCACGTTCACAAGAAGATTTCTTGATATTAGTGTTGTGGAGGGAGTATGTGGATGCTGGGTTTTCCATGTGATGGTTATTAGCCAGTATTTGTTATTTATATTATTTACATTTTCATTTTTTCAGACGATGTCTGCAATAACAATGGAAACGTGATCCTCCCCCACCTGGGTTTATTGTCCACAAAGTTATAAAAAGATGTCTTTAACTAAACATTCTCTCTGCAAAACCGACGGACGACGATGATGACAGACGACAAACAGCATCTTAACATCTTTTAAACATCTTAAACATTTCAACATCTCAATATTTTAACATCGCAACATTCACTCATCTTCATCAAATTTGTATTTCGTTCCATCCATCCATTTAGGTGAAATAATAAATTATCTCTCTCTCTCCTTTGGTCAGGAGGGAAGGTGGTGGTGGTGGTGTGGAGAGGGGGGAGGGGTCGTTTCGTGTCCCTCACTCACACCACCACCCAACTATCCCCTTCCTCACTAACCCCTCTGTGTGAAAAAAGACACTTAAAAGAAAAAAATAACCCATTAAAATGTTTTTTTTTTGTTTTTTTTTTGTTTTTAAACAAATATCCTTTCGGTGTTAACTAAACTACAACCACATCCGAAATTAGGGCTGGGTGAACTGTTGGGTGAGGGTGTACAACTCCTCTGCCGTCTCTCCTGTACCCCCTCTCTCTCTCCCTACCAACACCTCACCTTCACCTGTGACATCTAACAAAACAATATCTTGCCAAAGTGTGGCACCATTATAACCAAGATCTCTCCAGTTTAGTTGAATCTGATTTATTTCAGTTTTATGTTATTTTTTTTTTGTTTTATATATATATATATCCTCTTCCCGCCTTATCCCTACCTCTTCAGCTCAGCCCCTCCTACCACTTCTCTCTCTCCTCTTCCATCTTACTTCCCTCCTCCCACAACCTCTCTCTCTCTCCTCTTCCAGATTACTTCCCCTTCCACCCCTCTCTCTTCTCTTCCATCTTATTTTCCCCTCCCACCTCCACCCCTCTCTCTTCTCTTCCATCTTACTTCCCCCTTTCACCCACCCCTCTCTTCTCTTCCACCTTACTTCTCCCCTCACCCCTCTCTCTTCTTTTCCATCTTACCCCCCTTCTCTGCCCCCCCCCCCCAACCCCCCATTTTATTATTTCTTCCCCTCCTCCTACTCCTACTAAGTTGTAAATAATTTTTATGTTATTTAAAAAAAGAATTTTTAAAAAAGACATTAAAAAAACAACTATTTTACATTGTTGACAGAAATGTCATTAAAAAAACCAGGAAGGAAACTAAACGAATCAATCAATTAATTAAAATATTAATTAACTTATTAAAATATATCTTTACTGTTTTCGTTTTGTTTTGTTTGTTTTTTTGTTTGTTTGTTTGTTTGTTTTTAATTTATAATTTTTTTTTTTAATTTAAAAATTGAATTTGAAGACTGGAATATTTAAATAAATGACATTGAATTAATATTTTGTATTTCTTGAAGATATCTTTGTCTTTATTTCAAGATTAGATTTTCTACCGAATATTCAAGACATGGAGACTTGTTATCTATTTTGTTAGGAAACTGATTTCAGTTGGTGTATATATGATCACCATCATCATCATCGATTAACGTCCATCTTCCACGCTAGCATGGGTTAGACGGGTCCTATTTTAAGGCAAGTTGTATCGGGTGGCTGTGTCTCGCTCAAATAGGGGTGTTTCTGGCTGGTTTTCTAGGGCTGGATGCCCTACTTAATACCAATATATATATACACCAATAATATATATGTATATATTTCCGTATGAGCAACACATGGTCACCTGCCCTAGCATTGCCCACAACAGGACAACCCGTCTAACCCATGTTAGTGTGGAAGAATGGTCATAAAACGATGATGATGATAACAAAGAGGGTATGGTAAGATACTAGGTGGACCATAACGCACCAGAGTACTCAATACTTCGGGTAGTAGAGTGGGTAATAGGAAAAGATTCAGGACCCTAACGGCTGAGCTCCGTCTGTTTTGACAACTAGATCGAAACAGTTCAGATCTAGCTGTCAAAACGGCCGGAGCTCAGCCGTCGGGGTCCTTAATCTTTTCATGTATATATATATAATTGAAAATGAACAAACAAAACACAGGAGGCAATTGTACACAGTTATATTAGGTTCATACTTGGTGCAAGTGGAGGTTTCAACTTTTCGGACAGATGTCCTTCTTCAGATAAGTTCGGATAGGGGAAGAACAGAAACTTTGAGGAGTAGTAAGGGAAGTTTAAGGAAGGAAATTAAAAAGTGAAAAATATAAGGATTAGAGGGGTGCTATAGGTCCAGGGTGGATGGTAGGGAGTTGCATGGGTGTGTTAGTGTGTTGAAGGGATATATATATATAACCCATGCTAGCCTCCAGGCTTGAGACAGACTTTAGACTTTAATGAGGTTATGAGAAAAGCAATTCCATCAATAATCTTTCACTACCCTCTCAAGAAGATTAGAGATAAATGATCATTCATTCATTCGCTCCACCTCACAGGAAATCGTAAGATAAAAGATAAAAGTAGACTTTGTAATGTCGGACAACACGGATATGATAGTGTAATAGCCTGATATGAGTGCAACTACTTGGGTTTGTACTTGTGGGCCTGCACGTACTACTAAATATAGCCAGATCCAACTAGTGAATCCACAAAATTACAAACATAAGTTAACCAGCCTCTCGAGGTAAATTGAACTAAATCCACAGCCTTATGAACAGAAGTTGACCAGCCCATGAGGGTAAATTGAGCCAACTCCACAGCCTTATGGAACAGAAGTTGACCAGAAACACTGTTTACATTGCCCCATGTATTTTTTTAAAATAAATATTATTTAAGCTTTTAGAAAATCTATCTATATGTGTAGGGGATGGGTCACATATGGCTATGTGGTTGAAGAGATCACTCTATAATCATGTGGGGGTAAATTGGAAAAATTTACTAATGATCAGATGCATAACTAGGTAAAATAGCCCCTATGGCAAGCAGTGAAATTGCACCCCTGCCCAGTACTTTGTTTTTTACCTATGGCCCTAATAATTTATATAAATGGTTTAATGATCCAGCCACCATAGTGTTCTCACCCATGGCAATCAAAGACAGGTCATACATCTGAAGGAGTTTCTTTTTTCACTCTCTGACGAGGCATATTTGACTTTAGGAGAGTATGCTCCTAGTCCAAGTAGCACCCATGGCACGTGCCATACTTGCCCTACCCTAGTTACACTTTTGCCAATTCGTTGCCTTATTAATTAATTAATTAATTAGATAGATAGGACTAGTTAGATACAGATTTTAATAAAATCAACTATAAATAACTGCATCTTTACAAAATCGGTTTACAAAGTTAATCTATTTTAGAACAAAATGAAGAAAAATTCTTTCTATAGAAATGTTGTTTTCTCCATAATAATAGGTTTTGTACAGACTAATGATTTTTCTATATTTAACTGGGTATTTTGTTTTGTTTTCTCTTCATAAAATATATTTTTAAATATATCAATACTTCTCTTAAGACCCAACAAACATTCAATCTATAATGGTATTGCTGATAAGATAATATAAAAAAGTTAGACTTCTTGTTGTTCTTATCACAGTTAAGCAATGGTCCCACTTTCAACCCTTTCATTATCTCACTCAGTCATTGCTTTTTATATAATGACCCACTTTTGATTTTTTTTTTCTTTGTTTAGTCTATGTATGGCTCACATATCTGTTTTATAATATATCTTGCACACAAACATTTGCAACGGTATCATGTTCACTGAGATCACCTCAATGGCCCATATATATATATGTATATATATATATATATATATATTTTTTTTTTTTGAAAAGATCCAAAACACACAGAGAAGACCTCGATGGCCCACACATATATCATATATATGGAGGCACATGGCTTAGTGGTTAGAGCATTGGCCTTGCAATCGAAAGGTTGTGAGTTCAATTCTCAGACCGGGTGATGTGTTGCTTCCTTGAGCAAGTCACTTTATTTCACATTGCTCCAGTTTCCTCAGCTGTAGAAATGAGATGATAGGGACTGGGGTCCCTATCATTCCACTGCAAAGTGGTCGTGGAGGTGCCACGGAAAAAAAGCACCCAGCACTCACTGTAAATGAGGTTGGTGTTAGGAAGGGCATCCAGCTGTAGAAATCAAGCCAGAATCAGTTCCCGTCCCACCCTTGCTAGCAGGGAAAAGCGGACGTAAAATGAAATGTTGATGATATATATAAACAATTTATGATTGTTTATTCAATGAATAAACAATCATCAAGTCAAGGTTCAATACATTATTTAATTGATTTCATGCAAATACAGGAGATAGCATTTAATTCCTTTGTCAAGAAATTGTCATGTAATCTACCTTATATATATAAATATGAAAAAATCTGAGACCCCAACAGCTGAGCTCCAGCTGTGTCAACAGATCCAGTTGTTGAAATGGCCAGAGTTCAGCTGTCAGGGTCCCGGATTTTTTCATATTACCCACTGTATTACCCTAAGTATCGAGTACTCTGGTGAGTAATGGTCTAACTGGTTTTTACCGCCTCCATTCTGATATATATATATATATATATATATATATATATATATATATGCAGAGGTTATATTTAATTTGTTGGGATTCAACAAGCTTAAAAATGTTTATAACTGATATAAAGCACTCAACAAATTAGTGGAGTAAATACACAATATATTAATAAATGGAAACTATATTTATAAAACCATATTTTATTATATATATTTCAAGGGCAACCAAGGCAAATTATGGTGCGCTTTCATCAGATAAAATACAGATTTGTTTTATAAATAAATATTGAAATACCCGGAAAAAAAAGACAACCTTAACAGTTGGAGCTTCCTACCATTAAGGTCGTCTTTTTTTCTGGGTATGTCAATATTTATTTATAAAACAAATCTGTATTTTATCTGATGAAAGTGCACCATAATTTGCCTTGGTTGCCCTTGAAATATATATAATAAAATATGGTTTTATA
>OZ024760.1:5312568-5355068 GCA_964016885.1 Eledone cirrhosa | reverse complement strand
TTGTTTTTAGTCCTGCAGGATGTCCAAAGTCACCCCTCCTCACCAAGAAACCTTGGTGGGGTTGCCAGTTTAGTCACCAACGACCCGACCATGAGACAGGTTGTACTGGGATACATATATATATATATATATACATACATACACACACACACACATATATATATATATATATATATATATTATATATACAAACATATATATATATATACACACATATATATATATATATACACAAACATATAAATATACATACACACATATATATATATATACACAAACATATAAATATACATACACACACATATATATATACACAAACATATATATATACATACACACACATATATATATACACAAACATATATATATACACACACACACATATACACACACAAACATATATATATATATATACACAAACATATATACATACACACATATATATATACACAAACATATATATATATATACAAATACACACATATATATGCATATATATACACATATATATATACACACACACACCACATATATATATATATATATACATACATACACACAAAGAGGTAAACCCACAATACACAATGTCTATAAATATTTCAACTATGTTAAAAAAACAACTGAGCTAAGGGAAATAACTCAAATAAGCAAATGGCATGGACTGAGGCAATAAAGTATGGAAGGACTAAATGGGTTAACCAAAAAAATAGATTTCTTTATCTGTTGAAATTTACTTTAGATTAGAGAAAGAAAATAAAAAAAATAATAATAAAACGTCAATGAAGCAGAAAGAAAATGGAAGATAATTTGGAAGATAATTTCATTAAATTACGAAATAATTTAAAAAATTTTAATTGTCATGCTTCAAAAATATAAAACACAAAAAAAAAAAAAAATCCGATTTTCGTTAGCGAGGAGAGTGTCAGACGTTTCAATTTTATAAGACCTTATCAGCGAAGCTTGGACAACACGAACTCGCTTAATCAATAAACATGATTTTTACATGTTGTAAAAAGAACGAAAAAAAAAGAGTTTCAAATAGTTTTTGGTGAGCAGTAATTTCCACTACATCAAAAAATCGCATGTATGTGTCTATGTGTGTGTGTGCACCGGAGGCAGATTAAACTTGTATGGGACCTCGAGTTGAAAATTTCATCGGGCCATTGTCTCAATTATTGTAGAAAAAAAAAAAAAAGATCGTGGGCCCTTTAAATGTTGTGAGACCCCTTACTTAATCAGCCACTGATATACACACAGATATTTGTGGGTTCAAGTGCGAGCAACAAAACCGTATATTTCAGGTTGATAAAAGTGCTTTTCAATACATTTGACGATATCTTGTAGTTCACCCATCACAGCGGACTTTTCAAGGCCCCTGTCAGGATTGGGGCAATGTTCTGTGTAGTATTTGATTTTCGGTTCTGTACCGCTGGTCCTTAGTGTGGCTATACAACCGCATTGAAATGTGAAAGTAATGAGATGGCTTGACTTACTGGTTGGCAACAGAGGAAGCCCGTCTTTAGTGCTACTGTCGTAACCCTCTGTTAAATCACGTATATCACTGATAGCATAGGGGCCACAGCTCTTCGGATAAGTCCCCGTCCCTTGGTAGTTTCGAAGCTCCGCGAACATTTTATCAGTGGCCGACGAATCGTAACTGAGGAAATAGGAATTGATAGACAAATGATGGCCATATTCGGAGTAAACTTTCTCTAGCTGATTATTTAAAGTACCTCCAGCTTGGTAAACATTAGCTGACATTTCAGCTATCACAGATGCTGCACTCACACCATCTTTATCAAGAACTTTACTGCCACACATAAAACCTATAGCTTCTTCGAATGCAAATAATACACGTTTACCCTGGTTAATCAGCTTGTAAGATTCGCTACCCATCCATTTAAAACCCGTTAGAGTTTCCACGAAATTGAAGTTTTCTTTTTTGGCGATAGCTTTTAATATTTTCGATGATACAGTACTGGCTAGCATATAAACATCCGACATAGACTCATTGGGGTGCTTGTCCTTGTAACATTTTGTCAACCACCAACCGAATAGGGCTCCAAGTTCGTTACCGGTAAATATTCTCCATTTTCCGTTTATTTTCTCGGCCACAGCCAACCGATCGGCGTCAGGATCGTTGGCCAAAATGATGGAACTGTCGTTTTGGTCAGCTGTTTCCATGGCTAACTTAAGAGCACCTTCTCCTTCTTCCGGATTAGGGTACTTCACAGTTGGAAAATCTGGGTCGGCTTCGACTTGTTCTTTAACGGGAACTGGCGCACCGAATCCGAATACCTCCAGCGCTCGGCGTGTATACGGATATCCGACCCCGTGCATGGCCGTGTAGGTGAATTTCAGCGGAGATTTCTTATTCTGTTCTTTATGAAAGCAGAGACTCTCTAAATCTTTATTATATTCAGTGTATATAGTCTCGTAAGGATCGCTAACGAGTGGGTTGTCTTTTAAGATCGATGTGTCCCACGATGTACTCCATGGTCCCAGGTTGTTATCAATAGAATCAGACAGATATTTTTCGTACGGAGACACTATCTGTGCTCCGTTGCGCCAGTAAACTTTATAGCCATTGTCTTCTTTCGGGTTGTGTGAAGCTGTTACCATAACACCACACCGACAGCCGTAGTATGAAACAGCGTAAGGTACATAGGGGGTGGCACATATCCTTGAATAGAGATAAACGGGTACACCAGCATGAACGTAAATACTAGCAACTAATTGTGCAAACCTCAAACTGTTGTAGCGACCATCGTAGCCGACTACAACTCCTTTCGCTTTCAATTTATCACCGTCATTTTCTTGCAAATAACGAAGTATACCTTGGGTAGCTTGTATAATAATCAGATCGTTCATATAGGCAAATCCGGCGCCCATCTTCGCCCGGAGACCAGCAGTTCCAAAGCTGATACGTTTTAAAAGACATTTCTTCAGTTCGTCGATGTTTTCGTTTCGTAGAAGCTCATTGATTTCGGAACGTGTGCGTTCACATTTGTCCCATAACATCCATTGTTCTATTTTAGTGTCAAGTTCAGTAATTCCTGTTGATTTCTTCTCGACTGCCATGGTGCTAATTGTTGGTATAACTAAAAAGCGTAAAAAAAAAAAGTCAAGTAACGACGGTATCACACTACACAAGTGTTTATAAAGGCTTCAACTTTGGAGAAGGGAGGGGAGAGAATGTACAAGTAGTACAACTAACTACTCACCAATGTTATATACAGAGGAAGGGAGTGATTGTGAACAAAAAGTACGGATGAGGAAACGGGCAACAAAGACAGAATTCCTTTTTCCTGCTGTTCGAAATATCAAATAAAAGACGAACTATTCAAGAAGACGCTATGACACTGCTAGAAGTAGCAGCTAAATCTCCCTCAAATTACAGCCTAGTGCAGGCAAGTCTATCATGTGGCCCTTTACAAGCGCACCCGCGGCTCGCACAAAGATTTTTACAGCGCAAGCATGTTTTATCTTTGTAATATAAAATGAAATAAAATAGTTGTAATATGCGCAATTAGTTGTGTGTGACCCTCAGACAACACATATGTGGCCCTCGTGGAACCCTCAGTTTGACATGCCTGGCCTAGAGTTTTTTTTAAAGTAAAAATAAGCTAGAAATATGAAGTGTCAACTAGTTCTTTGTATTTGTTAAAAATAGCAGCCAAATCTTCCTCAAATAACACTCTACTATTTTAAAAATGTAAAGTTACATTAGATAATGTCGTCCTAAATATATTTTCCATGATTGCAGGAAGGAATAGAGAAAATACACAGGGACATGCTCTGTATGAAAACCATATAATAAGGTTGGTGATAATATAATTAAAATTACACATGTGGAGTGTGGAGTAGTAAGAATCCTTATCCTCACGATCAATTCTGGTCAAGAACGGCAAGGGAGACAACCTCGAAGTTTGGAACCATTAGAAATTAGGATTTGATACTAATTAGATAGCTAGTCATCAAATTTATTCATAATAAAACCAAAATGCAGCCAATGCATGTGTTTATATTGACAGTATAACCTTCTCAACGTACAACAATATATATAACTGTAGGTCATGAAAACATATAAACGATGAAAGCTAATGTCTTTGAATAACCTCAGTGTGAGTGTGTGTATGTGAAACATACATATACACCAGGACCGAACACAAAAAAACCAAACTCCTACTGTTACTTCCTCCGTCTTTCCTGCCCTCCCCTTCTCTCACTATTATGAGAAAATGGGAGCCCACGCGCTGGCCGTCCCGAGGCCCCGGTTGACAGAATAGAGAAGGCGTTTCACTGGAAGATGGCGAGGAGAGCCATTCCATCCAGTTTATTTCAGGAAAATTAATGCTCTTCCAAATAACTTTTTATATAACTAACACCATATATATGTGAAGGCGCGTGGCTGAGTGGTAAGAGGATTGAGCTCTCAATCGTGAGGTTGTGAGTTCGATTCCTGGACCGGGCGATGGGTTATGTCCTTGGGCAAGACACTTTATTTCACGTTGTTCCTTCTACCTGGAGTTGCGACCGATAGATAGTATTAGCAATTGGAAAGACCAATGGAAACATTGTTTCCTCGGTCCGATTTGACGAAAGACAATCGACTGTCATATATATGTATGTATGAATATGTATATATAACTTTTTATGAATTTCGTCTAGAATATAAACAACTGAATCGTCAGCTCCGGAAGGGCTGTGCCCAGTCTTGAAGAAGTCATCAATAGTTGGACATGCAATTTCTGTCAGCGTGTACTCCTCTCAAAAGCTGGTTATGTTAATCACCTGAAGTCACATGAAAGGATAACCACCTGCAACACCACTCAACAAAGACCTGGCGTAACAACGTGCGTGAGAGATATACAAAGAGAGGCAACAAAGTGTGTTTAGAACTAGTTCCGAACTAAAAAAAACACATGGTGATACATAAAGATTGTGTCCCACAGGGTGACACCACCGGTCCTGTGGAAAGCACAACTCTCTTCTATCCCCTGTGTCATAAACCATGCAGATCTACAGCTGGTCTACAAAGTCATCTACGAAGTCATGGGCGCAGATGGGGATGATAATGAAGAATCAATAAGAGACGGCAATGGTCTTTGAAGACACTGCATTCCTCATATATATATGAGCTTAGCCGTCGGAGTCCTGACTCTTTCCCTATATATATATGTGTGTGTGTGTTAAGTATTTCCGTAGAAAAGGTAATGGAAAGAAGAGTGCTCTATGTACAGTACAGAGCTATTTAATTACATAATAAACTGCACAATATAATTCTTCCATTACCAAAGGTTTCAAGAAATTAGACGACCCTTACAGAAATATCCAGCCCATTCATCAGATGAAATAATTATTAAATATATATATATAATTGTCTTTAATGCATTGAAATGTCCGTGATCTCCAGCAGACAACTGATGATGGGAATGTCCCCCGTTTGTGCTTTCCTCTTATTTCTAAATACACTTTATCAAGTAACCACACAGGTCCTTCAAGAATTTACATATATATATATATATATATATATATATATATATAAATGAAAATATAGAAATTAATGAGGATAAAATCAAGACAGATTTTATCCACAGATTTTGTAAAATCCAGGGAAAAAAACAAATAGAGTCTTAACTCAGAATAAAATAAAGTTTAAATACTCATCCTTTAATTTGGAAAATATATATATATATATATATATATATATATATATATACATATATGTGTATGTATATATGTATATATATATATGTGTGTATGTGACTTTCTGTACTTTTACCCTTGTGATACACACACACACACACACACACACACATATATATATATATATATTTTCCAGATTAAAGGATGAGTATTTAAACTTTATTTTATTCTGAGTTAAGACTCTATTTGTTTTTTTCCCTGGATTTCACAAAATCTGTGGATAAAATCTGTCTTGATTTTATCCTCATTAATTTCTATATTTTCATTTATACGATAGTTATAGCTCTGATTTATCTAAATTATGGAGCACTCTGCCGCTCATATCGAATTTTGTTTATCGTGAACTCGTGCGCCGATTTTTCGATACTCGATTATTCTACTATATATATATATATATATATATATATATATATATATATATATATATATATTCATGAGAGAGAATGAATGTAAACATTCATCTGTCAATCTACCTACCTACTTACAAATCTATCTATCTGTCTACGTGTCTGCATGCTTCCTAACATATCACATATTTCTAACTAGCAGTTTTCTGAGGTTCACCTTAACATCAAACAACGCAACACTAACTTCCTTGTATTTCAGGTAAATCTATAGCATAACTCTTGAGATAGTTAATTTGATATTCAGCCTGAAGCTGCCATTTATCACAGGATACGGTAAAATGGCTGACTTTTCGCTATCATCTATCTTGACGCAACACATAAGCGTATTGTTCCTATCTTTTTTTTTTTTTTTTGTGGCGAAGGAGCAGACGTTCATAATTTTCCGACAAAAATGACTAATTTTCCAACAAAAATGATTAATTTTCCGACAAAAACGACTAATTTTCCGACAAAAACGACTAATTTTCCAACAAAAATTACTAATTCTCGAACAAAAATGACTAATTCTTCGACAAAAATGGTTAATTTTCCGACAAAAATAACTAAATGTCTGACAAATGTAATTAATTATCCGACAAAAATGACTTATTTTCCAACAAAAATGATTAAATTTCCCACAAAAATAATTAATATCCCAGAAAAATGACTTAATTTCCTGACAAAAATGTTTAAATTTCCTGTCAACTGTTTGGGATGCGGAGGAAGGGGTTACAGCTGAACCCCCTACGCACACCTCTAAAAAACACACCACAACCTACCTAACCAGTTATAACAACTTAAACACCTAATAATTCAGCCAAAAATGTGAGGAAATATTAATAGAATAGTAAAAAGCAACAACAAATTGCTGCTGACTTAGCAGTTAGTAAAACTTGGTTGGTTAGTTTGTTGGTTAGTTAGTCAGTTAGATAGTTGGATGTCAACATCTGTTGATCTGTTGGTCTGTTAATATGTTGTACATTTAATGAATATATTGGACGTCTTAATCATTATTACCTTTTACAGGTAAGTGTACCTTTTGTATTTAGATATGGCAGTGGTGGCGGTGATGGGGTGGTGGTGGTGGTGATGATGGTGGTGGTAGTAGTGGTTGCTGGTGGTGGTAGTGGTTGTTGTTGGGTGTGGTTATGATTGTGGTGGTGGGGGGGGGGGGGGGGGGGGGGTGGTAGTAGTGGTTGTTGGTGGTGGTAGTGGTTGTTGTTGGGTGTGGTTATGATTGTGGTGGTGGTAGGGGGGGGGCAGTGGTGGTGATGGGTGTGGTGGTAGTGGTAACAGTGTTTGTTGTTGTTGTTGTTGTTGGTGGTGGTGAGTTAAATAGAGGGAAACCTGCCTCTATCTCAACTAATGCATGACTGTGAGCCAATAATCTGTGAAACGTTCGTAACTGGTCGATAATAAAAACATTCATGTGAAACTTCGTCAAATTATATAATATATATATTGTTCTACTTTGGAGTGGGGGGGGGGGGTCATGTTGCCAATAAGAAATACACGCACCAGTTGCTTTCACTTCAATTTATTATAAACAACTAACTAGTAACATATAAATAGACAACTAATTAAACAAATAAAAACACACACATATACCCGGATGTAACACATGCGCAAACTAAGCACACAAAAACAAGATGGCGTAGGACAGAACAAAGGAGAGCACAAAACAAAGAAAATAATCCCCAGTCACTGAAGAGGTCACAGAATGTGTGACGAAAGAACTTTGACAATATATGAACAACAGTCCGGTTGTGGAACCAACCAACCGGAAATTTATAATAAATTGAAGTGAAAGCAACTGGTGCGTGTGTTTCTTATTGGCAACATGACCCTCCCAAAGTATAACAATATCGGTTTCAACACACGTTTTCAGATAAAGAATCTTGCTAAACAAATTCAGAAACGAAATATATATATATACACACACACACACACACATATATATATATATATATATAATATAAGATCAAAAGATGGTTAAAGGAGTTCCATGTATTTTATTATGCGCATTTCAAAAACAAACATCATCATGCAATACTATTTGTGTTTTCATCAGATAAAACAGGAGAACATGATATGAAGGCTAAAAAACACTTGTGGATAGTGCAGTTTTAAATCAACATATCATGTTCATATCATGTTCTCCTGTTTTATCTGATGAAAACACAAATATTATTGCATGATGATGTTTGTTTTTGAAATGCGCATAATAAAATACATGGAACTCCTTTAACCATCTTTTGATCTTATATTATGTATACTCCAGTCCTACAAACTGTAGAGTGCTTCTTATCCGATATCTGCATTGCTTTATTGTACTACAATAAAACTCACCTCCTACATATATATATATATATATATATATATATATATATATATATATATATATATATATATATATGTGTGTGTGTTTATACGAAGGTTGGCTGAAAAGTTCATAGGCTAACTATGAGGATGTGATGCTAGAGCTGTGAGATCTTGCATGCATTAATTTCAGCTTTTCTTATTAATAACTGCATTGCTTCTTTCCAGGGACTATGTTGAAAAATAAACTTCTTGTGGTCATTCCATGAAAGTATCTCGGCCGGCCTTGAACTTTACAGCCGACCCTCGTATGCGCGTGTATATACAATAACCACAGCCTCACCTCCTAACCCGTATTTTTGTGTGTGTATATATATATATATATATATATATATATATATACACGATATTAAACAAATGGAAACTATATTTATAAAACCATATTTATTTCATTATACATATTTCGGGGATACCATATTAAAAATATGGCATGCCTTCATCAGATAAAATACAATATATAAACATTTTATAAATAATTTTGACGTACCATAAATATTGACCAACCGTTATGTAAAAAGCCAGCTTTTTACATAACGGTTGGTCAATATTTATGGTACGTCAAAATTATTTATAAAATGTTTATATATTGTATTTTATCTGATGAAGGCATGCCATATTTTTAATATGGTATCCCCGAAATATGTATAATGAAATAAATATGGTTTTATAAATATAGTTTCCATTTGTTTAATATCGTATATCTACTCCAAAACTTGTCGAGTGTTTTATATCAGTTATAAAATATTTACTTGTTGTAACCCAACAATTTTATATAAAACTTTTGCATATATATATATATACAAGTAAAAATTAGCGAGGATCGAATTTCAGCCTATGAAATAACGAAAAAACACTTTCGAATTGTGAGGCTCAATAATTCAAAAGAATTAGAGCTTAGAGATTACAACTTACGTTAAAGGCCAAACACACTGAGATGGTGGTTAAACTAATTATCCACACAGCGAAGATTCGATCTCCTATTTCGGGTCAAACAGATATACAGATTTAAAAATATATGAAAGCATAAATGTTTTTTTGTTTTTTATTTTTTATATTCACACATATACATATATATATAATTGTTTCTACTTTTGGCACAAGGCCAGCAAAAACTCAGTACATTACTGGTACTTTATTTTATCGACCCCGAAAGAATGAAAGACAAAGTTAACCTTCGGCGGGATTTGAACTCAGTCCGTAAAGGGACGTAACTCAGATGCTGGAAACCTGGGGCTGAACAACAATCACACGACACGTCACACCAATTCGTATTTAAATAAGGAATTTATGGTGCCTCAGTTCATCCGTAGTTTTGTGAAGGCTCCGAAGTAGTTTTAGATAAAATGTTTTGACAGCTCTGAATGTTTTTGATAAAATCCCAACATCTCTCAACTTTTACACACACACACACACACACACACACACACACACACACGGATATATACAGATGTATATATACACCCGATGACTGATAAATATGTGATAGAACGATTGATGATCAGAAGGTTGCTTGTAATAATTTCTCTTATCTTGTCATCAGGGAGAGAGTGTATGAGAGGGCGAGAGAGAGAGAGAGAGAGAAGAATAAGCAAAAAAGTGAAAGAGGGTGGAGAGAAAGAGATAGAGGGGGGGGGGGAGAAGTGAGGGACGGGAAAAGGGAGAAAGAGAGTGAGTGATGGAGGAGAGAAAGCGAGAGAAGCGTAAGAGGAGAAGGAGAAAGACTAAGAGAGACGAGGGGAAGAGAAGGAGTGGAGGGGAGAAGGCGAAAGAAAGAGTGAGAGAAGTACAGGAAAAGATAAAGAGAGTAGGAAGGAGAAAGATACTGAGAGAAAGAGAGAGAGAGAGAGAGATTGGGAAGAGAAGGACAGGCAAAGATAGAGAGAGGAGGATGAGAGGAGAGAGAGAGAGAGAGAGACGGGGAAGAGAACGACAGGTTAAGATAGAGAGAGGGGGATGAGAGGAGAGAGAGAGAGATGGGGAAGAGAAGGACAGGCAAAGATAGAGAGAGGAGAGAGAGAGAGAAAGAGACGGGGACGAGAAGGACAGGTAAAGATAGAGAGAGGGGGACGAAAAGAGAGAGAGAGAGAGAGATGGGGAAGAGAAGGACAGGTAAAGATAGAGAGAGGGGGACGAGAGGAGAGAGAGAGAGAGAGATGGGGAAGAGAAGGACAGGTAAAGATAGAGAGAGGGGGACGAGAGGAGAGAGAGAGAGAGAGATATGGGGAAGAGAAGGACAGACAAAGATAGAGAGAAAGAGAGAGAGAGAGAGAGAACCACCGTTGATATATATGACAATAGCTGAAGCACCGTAATAGGTTCTGTTATCGAGTTTGTCATCTCACAGGCACTCAGAACATATCGTCATCGTTATCATCACCATCGCTTTATGTCCTCTTCATTACATGCTTATATGAGTTGGACAGGAGCGTATATATATATATATATATATATATATACATACATATATATATATGAATACACATATATATATATATATATATATATATACATTACGCTCACTCATACATCAACATACATAATTCACACACACACACGCATATATTGGGTCGTCGTCAAGTATGAAATTTGTGGGAATTTGTAGAAAAACACAACAAATTTCTACAAATTTCATATTTAATGACCCAGTATATATATATATATATATATATATATATACGATATTAAACAAATGGAAACTATATTTATAAAACCATATTTATTTCATTATACATATTTCGGGGATACCATATTAAAAATATGGCATGCCTTCTTCAGATAAAATACAATATATAAACAGTTTTATAAATAATTTTGACGTACCATAAATATTGACCAACCGTTATGTACGAAGCTGGTTTGGTATATATATATATATATATATGTTGTTTATTTGTCCCCCTCGCTTTACGCGATTTACTGGTCCCAATAACTTTTTTTAGTTATTGCTCGCACCAATCTGAGGTATATGATTTTTAATGCGATGAAATACCAATGATGGTTGGAAAATCACTGACGAACGACTATTTTTATCATATGTAACCCATGTGCAACCACGCAGTATTCTTCTTTCTTCTCATGTTTTATATATACGCGCTCATATATTCATCTAGCTTATGCTGACAGAATAACTATGTAGCTTGTGCCCTTCCTATCTACGGTTAGCTTTCCCCTTTGTTGTTACTTGTCTCACTCGCTTTACGCGTTTTAATTGTCCTAATAACTTAATTTAGTTATTATTGCACCAACGTGAGGTATATGATTTTTAATGCAATGAAATATCTATGATCGTTGGCAAATCACTGATGAGGGACTCATTTTATAACATGTTATCCATGTGCAACCTGCAGTTTTCTTCTCCCCATTTTTTCACTGTGGCTGAGTGGTTGGGAAATTGGATTCGCAATCGTAAGGTTGTGAGTTCGATTCCTAGACCAGGTGATGCGTTATGTCCTTGAGCAAGACACTTTATTTCACGTTGCTCCTTCTACCTGGAGTTGCGACCGATAGATAGTATTAGCAATTGGAAAGACCAACGGAAACATTGTTCCCTCGGTCCGATTTGTCCAAAAAGTCGATCGTTCCTTATATATATATATATAATTGGTATTTTAATTTGTTTTGCGAGGTCTCTTATCAGAAAACGTGTGTTGAAACTGATATTGTTATACTTTGGGAGGGTCATGTTGCCAATAAAAACACACGCACCTGTTGCATTTTAATTCAATTTATTATAAGTTTCCGGTTGGTTCGATAACCGGAAGGATGTTTACATATTGTCAAAGCGCTTTCGTAATACATTCCGTGACCTCCTCAGTGACAAGGGGAGACACAAAATAAAAACCTAGTCAATGAGGAGGTAACAGAATGTGTGACGAAAGAGCTTTGACAATATATAAACAACCTTCCGGTTATCGAACCAAACAACCGGAAACATAATAAATTGAAGTGAAAACCAACAGATATGTGTGTTTTTATTGGCAGCATGACCCCCCCAAAGTATAACAATATATATATATATACAATGATATTAAATTATTTACATATTCACACATTTGCATATTCACACTTTCATTTGCATATTCACACATAAGTTTCAATAATCCCTAATATATTTCCACTATCCAGTGAATTTCCAACCGATAAGTTATGATTTTCATGGGTATGTCTCTATTTATAAAATAAACTTTGTATTTTATCTGATGAAAGCGCACCAATGTTGTCTTGGTTGCCCTTGAAATATATATAATAAAATAAATATGGTTTTATAAATATAGTTTCCATTTATTTAATATCATTGAATATTTACTCCAGTAAATGAGTGCTCTAAATCAGTTATAAACATTTATATTTGTCGGACTTCCAACAAATTAAATACCCCTTCTACTTATATATATATATATATATATATATATATAACACATGAAATAAATAGTGACGATATAAAGTATATATCTTTCGTTTATTACTATTATTATCATAATACTCCAGATAAATGATATTTGCGGAGTGCTTCGTACCTGTTACACACACAATTCAGTTGATTACATATCAACTAAGTCTTTAACTAATTGTTTATATATATATATGTAGCTGGAAATCAGTAAAATCGAATCTCTGGCGGTTTGCAAGTGAATTCGGCCTACTTATATGAAATGATGAGTTAGCAAAGCACTCGATAAGATAGGACCTTAGAGTAATAACATACGTTTAAATAGCTTGACAAATCGAACATTGTGGTAGGCTAAACTAACACACAATATATACCAGAGCAACGATAGAACTAATCAGGTTATAACGAAGGAGGTGTGGTAAGGAACCAGATGGACCATAATGCACCAGAATACTTATGGTAGTAGAGTGGGTAATAGGAAAATGTTTAACCCCGACGCAGAGCTGTTAACGGCCATCCAATAAAGTTTTGTTTTTGTTTTCTTTTATGGAGCGAGAGACTCCAAGTCTTCATTAAAACATCTCTCTAGGACAGTGATTCCCAACGTGGGACGCACACCCCACCCAGGGTGCAATTTGAATATTTAAGGGGGCCATTTGAAAATGATGTTAATGAGAACAAACCTCAGGTTTTACTTTATTACTTTTACACCAAGGCAACTTTGGTGCATATTACTGTCAGAAACTCCTGTCTCACCTCCTCCATATGTTATTGTGTATCTGGCAGCACCTACATCAAGGCAACTTTGGTAGACATCACTGTTAGAAACTCCTCTCTCACCTCCTCCACCACATATTATTGTGCATTTGGCACCACCTATACCTAGGCAACTTTGGTGCACATTACTGTCAGAAACTCCTGTCTCACCTCCTCCACACATGTTATTGTGTGTCTGGCAGCACCTACACCAAGGCAACTGCCAGAAACTCCTGTCCCACCTCCTCCATATGTTATTGTGCATTTGGCACTACTTATGCACCAATTTGTTTACACTTTGCTGTTTTCATGTCAAAGGAGGACATAACAATTTTTTAGATGATGAGGTGAGCATGGTGCATAAAAAGTTGGGAACCACAGCTCTAGGAGAAGGTCACTCTGATATAAAACCTGAGACTTCGTTTGCATCCAATGATGTAGACCAGTTCTTCTTTTTAGGTAAATGCATTTGATGTTCAGAGAGTGGGATTGGCCCCGTGCAAAGCCTTTCCTCACTTAAAAAAGCTTCAAGCACAGGCATCGCTTGATATGTGACATTTTTTGCGATGCATGGCATTGCTGGTCATAGGCAAGTCCCTAATAGGATTAAAAAAAGCCACGTCCGTGATGTTCATGTTTAAGTATCAAGCGATGGCATTACTCGAAATCGAGCTGCAAGTTATTTTTAACACAATAAGATTTTGTACACATGCCTGTTTGGAAAAATTTTAAAGGAAATATGATACATAGCTTTATGTACAGTTTATTGTATTTTGAGCTGTTTTAATATATATATATATAAACGGAAATGCGGGTATAAAGAATTTATTAGGTAACAATTGTTTCTATAGTGTATGGGTTACCTATACCTCGCTATTTGAATAATATAAAAATATTATCATAAACCGAAGGTACACTGCAAGCAAACACACCATGTCGTCAGATCTTTGTATTGGAATGATATCCAATATATATATATATATATATTAAAATAACAGATTAAAGTTTAAGCAAGGGCGGTGTCCCAGCATGGCCTCAGCCGGATGGCTGAAACAGGTAAAAGAGTATATATATATACAACACATGAAAAAACAGTTAAAAACTCGTGTCAACCCTGTGTTTTGTTGTTATAAAAGTTTGGTCTGTACATTCTGATTTACTCTTTTAATTAATAT
Organism: Eledone cirrhosa; assembly: GCA_964016885.1. NCBI lineage: Eukaryota > Metazoa > Mollusca > Cephalopoda > Octopoda > Eledonidae > Eledone > Eledone cirrhosa. The sequence goes on along the minus strand of OZ024760.1, from coordinate 5,340,273 downwards.
CTGTTTTCCTATCCTTTGTAGACTTTGTTTTTCACTCTAGTGGTTCTCTACCCCTTGCAATTGAAAACATACCTTTTTGTGTTTTCTTCTCTATATAAGATCCTGTTAAGGCTTTCACCCTTAACGGGATCTTTGCTTAAACTTTAATCTGTTATTTTAATAAATATTTGCTCTAGGGTTCTTATATATTTGATATATATTTATCCTTATCGAGCCCTCTTTGGATTTTAGTCTTCAAATTTATTATTATTACTATATATATATATATATATATATATATATATATATATATTTTGAGTTTATGTTGGTTATACACCTCAACAACATATGTATATTTGTCTATACCATACTAATTCAAACTGCCTGAAGAGGTCACAGCCAAAGATGGCTGTCACTGAAATATATATAGCAGTAATAAACGAAGCTAAATTTTAATCATTTGACTTTTTATTTAGCTTTATTTTATATATATATATATATATATATATATATATATAAAATAAAGCTAAATAAAAAGTCAAATGATTAAAATTTAGATATATATACCCACGGAGTGTAACTTGGAGTTATTGTAGGTTCACCCGGGTGACCACTCGATGATTAGGTTCACTTCAGTGTCGAGGTGTAGAGCTAGACAGAGTGTATTAGAGTAAAATAAAATAAAACAAGGACGAGTGGTTACTCCTTCATTACGTTTATTGGTTGATGACGCGCGTTTCGCCACTGATCAGCTCAAGGTTCGATCTGCATCGATCTAGCCCGACTCTGTAATCGACAGCTCGTCAGGCCTCTTATAATGGTAACACACACACACACACACACACATATATATATATATATAAATATATATATACATACATATACACCCATAGACATATACATAAATATTGATGTCGTCTGCTCTTACAGTCACGTGATACTTACACTCGCTACTACTCTATCGTTTCTCTCCCCAACTTTCATCTCTTAACTTGAAATTTTTTCTCTCTCACTCACTCTCTCCTTTCCTCTCTCTTTATAATTTTTCTCTCTCAGTCACTCTACTCTACTCTGTTTCTTTATTATTCTCTCCCTCTCTCTTTCTTTCACTCGCTTCCCTCTTTATAATTCTCTGTCTTTTTCCCCCTTCATCTTCTTTTTATAAATCTCTCTCTCTCTCTCTCTCTCTCTCTCTCTCTCTCTCTCTCTCTCTCTCTCTCTCTCTCTCTCTCTCTCTCTCTCTCTCTCCACTTCGTTTTCTCTTAATAATTCATTTTCTCTCACTCTCTCCTCCCATCTCTTTAATTCTTTCGCTTTTCCTCTCTCTTTATAATGTATTCCACTCGCCCTCTCTCTATATAATACTCTGTCTCCCACTCACTCTCTCCTTCATCTTCTTTTTATAATTCTTTCTCTCTTACTCTCCTTTTCTTTCATTCTCACTCCTCTTTTCCCGTCTCTTATAGTTCTTTAGCTTTTACCCTGTCAGTTTTCCTTTCTTTTATACCCCCCCCCCTCTCTCTCTCTATCTATGTATCTATCTATCTATTACCCACGGCAATGCTGGCTGCCAATGTCTTGGCTGCCCTCAAACATTCTTAGAGTTGGAAAACTCCAGCGCCCCTTATACGTGATACGTGATTGAGCGTGTGGTACTTCTCAATGCCCTTCTTCTTTATTATCCCTTTTTTTTTATATATACAATAAAGGAGTATTTCATTTTCACATTATAGAGTGGTTGTGTTGGTGACATTACAAAATGCGCCTAGTCCACCTTATAAAATGGTTGTGTTGGTGACACAACAAAATGCGCCCACCCAGAAAGTGGTTGTGTTGGTGACATGACAAATAGTGCCCAGTCCACACTGTAAAGTTGTCGTCCCTCTAAGGTGGCCATACGAGTGCCACGATAAAAAACACCCAGCCCACACTGTAAAGTGGTCGTTTTGGTGTCACGATAAAAAAAACCCACCCAGCTCTCCCTGTAAAGTGGTTGTGTTGGTAACACGACAAAAAACGTCATGTCCACCTCAAAAAGTGGTCATTTTGGTGCCACGATAAAAGACATCCAGTTCACACTGTAAATGTGGTTGGCGTTAGGAAGGGCATCCAGCTGTAGAAACCAAGCTAGAAACAGTTCTTTGTAAGACATGGTAATCTGATCTGACTTGTCTTAGAATGGGGTAACTCGTCTAATCCATACTAGCGTGGAAAAATGGATGTTAAACGGTGATGATGATGATATAAATTGTTTGTAAGTACAATAAAGGACTATTTTTTTTTCGTATATATTTATTACATAAATTGTGTATACGTGTACAATAAAGTAGTTTTTGCTATGCCGAAACAACTCTAAGCGAAGCCTACATCTCTATATTTATGACGATTCTAAATGGTAACGTGTAATGTTATATACGGGCGATGTCAAAGCGGAAGTTGAAATGTTAGTTATCTACCTTGAATAGTTCAGACCTGACACCTAAGAGGTGTGTACACCACTGCTACTACCACCACATTATAAATATACATACACACACACTCAATACATATATATATCTCTGTCTATATAACTACATACAGTGTATTTATAGAGATATTTATATATCTACGTATCTATCTATCTCTCTATATATGCATGCATGCACTCACTTTCGTGATATTTTCAATTGGTAAAACAAACACGCTGGATACTCAGTGTTCGCGTCAATAACACCAGCATAACAACCACTTCTATACATCTATCTATCCATATATATATATATTATCATTATTATTATCAAGTCTGCTTCTTAAGGATAACAACTACCGTGCAATACCAAACGTAGAATACCACATCGGCCACCGGACCTATACTGGCATTGAGTACCAATTATAACCAAACGCAACACACCAATAAACTATATATATATATATATATATTTATTTATATATACATATATTCTGGTACTTTTTCTATTCGATAAACACCCACTTCTCGTATTTATAAGCAGTTAGCAACATGTTTGGGATCGCGGTCATTACCACCGCCGCATAATGGAGTCGATTGAAGTGGACGAAATAACTGGGCTTGGGTCCTACCTAAAGTCGGTAAGATCTCAATAACTTTATTGTATTCTGTTTATTTTTGTTTTTAAATACTGTGGTTAACTTGTGTATTAATGCTGTGAATTCAATCCTTTCACTGCATGATAATACGAACCCCAAAAGAAGGGATCTCAGAAACAGGCATACCTATGTTTTTGTTTTTTTAAATGACTATATAATTAAATTAATATATACTTATTCATTTCCTTAACCTAGCCAAAGAGATGCAAGGGGTAGCTTCTACATCGTTTGCCTGACATGCTAGAAATAGCAGCCAAATATTCATCCTACTTTCTTAAAAAAAAATAACAAAACAACCGCAGAAAACCACCCACAAAATTAGTGTGTGCATATAAGATAATGTTGAACTAGATATAAATCATGTATGAATAGAAGACGGAGTAGGTTATACACCTGTAATGCCTTTGATCTTAGCGGATTTCTTTAATGAGAGCTGATCTTGGGGATAAACAAGAACCACCATCGCCATCAACAACAGCAATATCTTAAACAAGGAAATGGTTACTTCGTTTTGGTCTTTGGACTTACTATTTCAATTTGTAACAATAATAATATATAGCAATATAACAACGTAGTTTATCATTTCTTCGTCTTCAATAAAATGCCTTTAATCGTATTATATTTAAAATACACATTAAAGAAATTAATTTACAGTAGGTTGCATATAAAAACTTTCTCGTGTATTTGGGGTTGTTGCTTGTTATTATTTAGCCCTAGGGAGGGCGGTGGATTGGTAGAATCGGTAGAGTGTCCGACAACATTCTTTGCCTTTCATCTTTACAGAGTCGATAAAATAAGGTTCCAGTTAAAATTGCTGGCCTTTTGCCTAAATCAGAAACCATTATTTAGCCCTAGGGAGGGCGGTGGATTGGCAGAATCAGCAGAGCGTCGTATGAAAGGCTTAGAAGTATTTGTTCTAGCTCTTTCTTTACGTTCTGTGTTCAAATCCCACCAAGGTCAAAATTTACTTGTTTATTATTGAAGGGTCGATAAAATAAAGTAATGGGGTCGATACGATCGAATTTCCCACTGTCCACGATATATTGCTGGCTTTCTGCCTAAATCAGAAATTATTATTATTATTTCCGATTGCAGTATCGGCAGATGCTTCGCGATATAGAGTTACGGCCCTTTGCGTTCTGAGTTCAAATCCCACCGAGGTTAGCTTTGCTTTTCATCCTTATGTTTTCGATAAAATAAAGTACCAGTCACGCACTGGGGTCGATTTATCGACTTTCCCCTCCCCCCAAAATTACTGGCCTTGTGCCTATATAAGAAACCATTATTATTATTTCGGGTAGTGGGTTGACAGAATCGGTAGAGCGTCGGACGAAATGTTTTTATGGTATTTATTTATTTACGACTTTCTACTTTCAAATCCCGCCGAGGTCTGTCTGCTTTGCCAAATTGATTTCCTTCCAGGATTTAAAAAAAAAAAATAAAATAAATAAAGTACCATCCAAGTCTAAAGTCTGTCTCGAGACCGGAGACTCACCAGGCCCATGCTTATCCCAGCTTCCTTGGCCTTAAGCGACTGAAAGTACAAGACTCCTTCCTGACAAGACGCTAGTCCATCGCAGGGTTAAAGTCTGTCTCGAACCCTAAGGTTTATCGGGCCCGTGCGTATCTCTGTGACGTGAATCGACTGAGGATGTAAGACTTCCTCCCTGGACAGGACGCCAGTCCGTCACAAGGTTAAAGTCCCCAGCTATTACTGCTGGGACTCCTGTTTAGTTGAGTATACTGGAGCAACATGAAATATCGAAGTGTTTTTGCTCTAGAACGCTACACAACGCACAACCCAGTTCAGGGAATCGAACTCACGATAATAATGTCGTAAGTCCAACACCCTTACCACTAGGTCACGCACCTCCGCTAATAGTCACGTACTGGGATCGATATAATCGAATAATCGACTTTCTCCCCCCAAGGCTGCCCTTGTGCCGAAACTAGAAACATTTATTAAGTTCACAAACCAGCCCCTTTTGAGTATACCCATAAACAAAAGCCTTCCTTCCTGCCGTGAGAATACTGTATTTTTATTTTCTAGACTGCACTACATTCCTAAATACGTCAATTGTTTCTTTTTTTGTTTATTTGTGATTAGTTTGGTATTGTTATTGTTATTTGAAGGAGATTTGGTAGTTGTTTCTAGTTGGTCGATAAACCACACAGAGGTAACCGCAATGACGTGACACTTTCTTTAAGCTGTTTGTGGTGTCTTGTCTGTTGTACATCGTCTATATGTTGTACTGCCTGTCTATTGTGTTGTTTGTGTGTTGTGTGTATTGTGTCTGTTGTATGTCTGTCTAGTGTGTTGTGTGTATTGTGTCTGTTGTATGTCTGTCTAGTGTGTTGTGTGTATTGTGTCTGTTGTATGTCTGTCTTGTGTGTATTGTGTCTGTTGTACTGTCTGTCTAGTGTGTTGTGTGTATTGTGTCTGTTGTATGTCTGTCTAGTGTGTTGTGTGTATTGTGTCTGTTGTATGTCTGTGTTGTGTGTATTGTGTCTGTTGTATATCTGTCTTGTGTGTATTGTGTCTGTTGTACTGTCTGTCTAGTGTGTTGTGTGTATTGTGTCTGTTGTATGTCTGTCTAGTGTGTTGTGTGTATTGTGTCTGTTGTATGTCTGTCTTGTGTGTATTGTGTCTGTTGTACTGTCTGTCTAGTGTGTTGTGTGTATTGTGTCTGTTGTATGTCTGTCTAGTGTGTTGTGTGTATTGTGTCTGTTGTATGTCTGTCTTGTGTGTATTGTGTCTGTTGTACTGTCTGTCTAGTGTGTTGTGTGTATTGTGTCTGTTGTATGTCTGTCTTGTGTGTATTGTGTCTGTTGTACTGTCTGTCTAGTGTGTATTGTGTCTGTTGTACTGTCTGTCTAGTGTGTTGTGTGTATTGTGTCTGTTGTATGTCTGTCTAGTGTGTTGTGTATTGTCTGTTGTATGTCTGTCTAGTGTGTTGTGTATTGTCTGTTGTATGTCTGTCTAGTGTGTTGTGTGTATTGTGTCTGTTGTATGTCTGTCTTGTGTGTATTGTGTCTGTTGTACTGTCTGTCTAGTGTGTATTGTGTCTGTTGTACTGTCTGTCTAGTGTGTTGTGTGTATTGTGTCTGTTGTATGTCTGTCTAGTGTGTTGTGTATTGTCTGTTGTATGTCTGTCTAGTGTGTTGTGTATTGTCTGTTGTATGTCTGTCTAGTGTGTTGTGTGTATTGTGTCTGTTGTATGTCTGTCTTGTGTGTATTGTGTCTGTTGTACTGTCTGTCTAGTGTGTATTGTGTCTGTTGTACTGTCTGTCTAGTGTGTTGTGTGTATTGTGTCTGTTGTATGTCTGTCTAGTGTGTTGTGTATTGTCTGTTGTATGTCTGTCTAGTGTGTTGTGTATTGTCTGTTGTATGTCTGTCTAGTGTGTTGTGTGTATTGTGTCTGTTGTATGTCTGTCTTGTGTGTATTGTGTCTGTTGTACTGTCTGTCTAGTGTGTATTGTGTCTGTTGTACTGTCTGTCTAGTGTGTTGGGTGTATTGTGTCTGTTGTATGTCTGTCTAATGTGTTGTGTATTGTATGTTGTACTGCCTGTCTAATGTATCGTCTGTGTGTGTTGTGTAGTGCTGTCTGTTGTACATCGTCTGTGTGTGTAGTGCTGTCTGTTGTACATCGTCTGTGTGTGTTGTGTAGTCTGTTGTACATCGTCTGTGTGTGTTGTGAGTCTGTTGTACATCGTCTGTATGTGTTGTGTAGTCTGTTGTACATATCTGTGTGTTGTACAGTCTGTATATTTTGTTGTGTAGAAGTATTTTTCTGCATTATACGTATGATCATGTCAACACTTCTACTTGGAGTTGTTTGCCCCCCACCCTCTCCCCCCCAATTACCACCAGGGCACACAGCTTTTTGATATCCTCAGAACTGCTGCCAAGAAAACAGCCACTTATGTTTTCATTGCAAGCGACTGCAATTACCCTGAGATTGGTTGGGAAACCTTTCATTGGTCGCAAAGTGCAAATAATTTCATTGAGCTAGTGCTGGATTTGAACTGGTTCCAAGTAGTCACCTCCCCCCACAAGAGGTAACGACACTTAGGATCTGCTTTTTACCTCTACTCCTGAAACAGTGATTAGTCTTACTACTGAGGAACCTTTGAGTGACTGATCATGCTATGATCATTGCCAATCTGTCTCTTATGAGCAGTAACAAAAACTACAACCAACTCCAAACTGCTCACTTTGACTGGAATAAAGTAGACTGGAACTATTACTGCACTGAGCTAGAATGCCCAAACTGGCTTGAATTTTATAACTATGGAGATGTGAACACTATACTTCAGAACATCCTGAATACAATATGGATAGCCAGTACCATGTAAGCACAACGTGCAATTTGGGAGACTGCAGCAGTCCGACTTGCCAGAAAAGACTGTTGTGATGCTGAAGAGGAATACAAACTACATCGATCAGAGGTTAATAGAAAAATGCGTAATAGATTATCTAACCATCTCAAGCAGGTGGCAAAAAAGGCAGTGCTTGAATTTAAACAGCATATAGCAACCAACCGTGACAGCAAAGTATACTGGAAATATGTACGTTCAAAGCAGAGACCTCACTCTCCAGTTGTTCTTCTACACAGGCTGGATTACTGACGATCCCGAAGAATCCGCAGAACTTATTGCTGAATGCTATGCAGGCATTTTTTCTGTTGAAAATCAAAATGTACCATCTCTACCACTTCTGACAAGTACCAGTCATACACAGGGGTCGATTAAATTGACTTTCCCCTCTCGAAAGTTGCTGGCTTTGTGCCTAAACCAGAAACCATTAGACGCATAGAGTTACGGCCCTTGCCATTCTGAGTTCAAATCCCGCCAAGGTTAACTTTGCCTTTCATCCTTACGGGGTCGATAAAATAAAGTACCAGTAATACACTGGGTAATTGCTGGCCTTGTGCCTAAAGTAGAAACCATTATTATTATTAGTAGTAATAATAGGTGGTGGTTTGGCAGTATCGGTAGAGGGTCGGACAACATGCTTTGCAGCACAGAGTTACGCTCCTTTCTGATCTGAGTTCAAATCCTGCCGAGGTCAACTTTGTCTTTCATCCTTACGGGATCGATAAAATAAAGTACCAGTAATGCACTGGGATAATTGCTGGCCTTGCGCCTAAAGTAGAAACAATTATTAGTAGTAGTAATTCTAATTTAAACACAAGGCCAGGGATTATATGGGGGATAGGAAAGTCAATTATATTGGCTCTCAGTATTTGACTGGTACTTTATTTCATTAACACCAGATAGATGATAATAATAAGAGACTTATATTACTAAATCCCACCAAATTCTTGAATATTTTCAAAATTATTTGAATATCATAGACACTGTCTTTCTTTAGAAATATGGTAATGAAAAATTTAACCCTTTAGCATTTAAACCGGCAGTTTCCAGCCAGAATTCTCTCACCTCTTTCTGTTCAAACCAGCTGTAACTAGCCACTCATACTGATATTAAAGTATTGATCTCAAAATAAATAATATCAAAATCTCTTAGATTCGATATTATGTGAGGTAAAGTGTTTACTGCAAAAATACAATAGTAAATATAGAGGAATGTAAATAATAAAGGGTTGAAGTGTTTATATTTATCTACCAAAACCTCCATCATAATTATATCTAAGAACCTTTGTTATATTCCAAACACCAACTTAATAATGAGAAAGTTAGTTATATTACTAAATCCCTCCCAAATTCTTGATTATTTTCAAAATTATTTGAATATCATAAACAGTGTCTTTCTTTAGAAATATGGTAACAAAGGGGTTAAAAGTAGAAAAAATACAAACACAAAATGAACAAGCAAAAACAACAATTGAAATATTTGTTTACATTTAGTGAATTAAATTTCTTGTTTTGTTAATCAGGTGGACTGGAGTGAAAGATGGTTTCTTGGACTGGGTACCTTCCATGTTCTCTGTGCTCTACTTACCATATTTACTAAATCTCATGGAACCTCCCAGACTTTGCATTTTGCTGTTATGTGTAAGTATCTTGCTTTACCATTCCATTATTTTGTCTCATCATTTTTGTCTCAGTTACTCTGAGTCCTATAGGAAATACAGTTGTACCTCGGTAGAGTGGGTATTCGGGGAATGTAACCCCTGCGAAGAATGAAAAACCACGAATATTGGATGTGGTCCATAAAAATGTCTATAGATGTCAAAACATAACTTAAAATATAGGCTGGCAAATATGGTATATTATTGATAATTTAGTGTTAAAAAGTGTGAAAAAATATATTTTGCCACCAAAAAAGCCATAAAAAAATTGCGGAAGATATTTATGATTTTGCGAATATGCAATGGTTTCCATGAACAATTATTAGTTAGGTACTATGGAAAATTCCACGAATGGCGAGGGTACACTGTACACCTTTAATTCTCCAACACATACACATATTTATTTACATTTCTTCAACTCGTATATGTATGTGAAACGCATGTATCAGGTCATTACTCAACCACATTTTTATACAACTGTCATCCTTCATACGCATCACATGACCATACCAGTGCAATCTCCTCTCTAGTATACTGCATCTGATCCCTCTTATACTTAATTTCTCTCTTAGTTCATTTACACTTTGCTGCTCATGCATATTACTATTACATGTATATATAAATAAATATATATATATATGTATGTGTGTGTGTGTATATATATATATAAAGAAGCAAAGGAAATTTCAGTGATACGAAAAGATTTCCTGGTGGAAGTTCAGGTAAACTCCGGGTTTATATCCTGTTTCAGGGTGAAAATCCAACGAATTTGAGATGTCAACATGAATGGACCTGTTATTTTTATCTAAAGACACTTTTTCCAATTCCATCCCGCCTGTCCCTTCAATCTATCTTATTTCTCATTCTTTCTTCTGATGAAGGACTGGTGTCCGAAACGTTAAGACCCTCTTCCTGCTATTTCAAGCGTTAACCTAACATATTCCTTCCATATACTGTACCGATTGTGTTGTTATTTATGTTTACCTTTTACATATATATATATATATATATAGACCATATCTCCAGATTGTAAGAGAGATCAAAATTTGTGACAGGTGCTTAAACAAGTTTTTTCTTTCTTTTTTTTATATTTATTTGTTTTCAGTATTACTGGTATATTCAGCAAAATACATAAATGAATGGGCTGCTAAAAACTACAGGTATTTATTTGTATTATACACACACACACACACACACAGAGACATACATACACACATGCACACACACACACACACAGGCATACATACACACATGCACACACACAGGCATACATACACACATGCGCGCACACACACACACACACACACACAGAAGCATACATACACACACATGCACATATACACACACACACGGTCATACACACACACAGGCATACACACACACATACATGCACTCACACACACGCACACTTACCTACGCACACACACAGGCATACATACACACACAGAGGCACACACACACACACACACACACACACACACAAAGGCATACATACACACATACACACAGAGGTATATATACAGAGAAACCCCAGCTGTTGCTAAGAGACGTAAGATGAGTGACTTGATATTCCATTAATGGAACTAATTGTAAATCTGATTCTAATTGTCCTGGTTCTATATAATCTAATTACTAATTAGCAGAAGTAATGGTGGTGGTGGTAACGTTAGTAGTGGTAGTGGCACTAGTAGTCATGGGGGTGGTAGTAGTGGTGGTGGTAGTAGGGTGGTAGTCGTGGTGGTGGTGGTGGTAGTAGCAGTCGTAATGTGGTTAGTAGTAATGGTGGTGGTTGTAGTTTTAATAGTAACGTAAGTTGTAGTGATGGTAGTAGTGATAGCTGCAGAGTAGTAGCAACAGCAGAAGTGGTGGTGGTACTAACAGTAGAAGTGATAGTAGTAGTTGTGGTGGTGGTGGTAGTGTTAGTAATTGTAGTAGTGGTTTGTTGGTGGTAGCAATAGTAGTGTTGTTGTTGGTAGTAGTAGTAGTAATATCAGTCTGGTAGTTAACATATGTTAGCTGTTGCGCTATCTCCAAGACTGCAACATTAGATATATCTGTGACCCAGTGAACATGAGACTTGATAAAGAAGAATTAATAGAATATTAAGTAAACCGTAACATACTGTAATGATTTAACAGAAAATATCTTAAAATGGGTTTGTTAATTCAAATGTTTATAGAATCTTTAACCCTTTAGCATTTAAACCAGCCATAATACTGCCAGAATTCTCTCACCTCTTTCTGTTCAAACTGGCTGTAACTGGTCACTCATACTGATGTTAAGGTATTGTTCTCAAAATAAATAATATCAAAATCTCGTCGATTCAATATTATGTGAGATAAAGCTTATATCGTGAAAATATAATAGTAAATATGGAGTAATGCAAATGCTAAAAGGTTAAACTATAACATTCTGTAATGATTTAGCAGAAAATATCTAAAAATAGGTTTGTTAATTAAAATGTTTATAGTATCTTTTACTAGTGAACAAATTGTTGTGAAAAATTGCAGTATTATCTCTTAACATCATGTAATGCTTTAGCATAAAATATTTAAAAAAACGGGTTTGTTAATTTAAATCTTTATAGTATCTTTACTAGTTAAAAGATTGGTGTGGAAATTTGCAGTATTGGCATAAAAGCAGGGATGTGCAACATATTCCATTGGCGGGCGACATTTGAACATTGGACAACTATTAGCGCCATTAATATTTATTAAGCACGATTCCAAAGATTCACCACAACTTCTTTCCATAACATGGAACTGGGAAATTATAACACACATAACCCTATCAGTGAAGCCCTTTAGGTCAACTTACAGAAAATTGTATTACGGTTACGAAAAAAATTCTAGATAAGACTGGTCTGGCAGGTCAGATTGTGGCCCGCGAGCCACCGCTTGCACGCTTCTGCTTTAAATATCGTGATGCTGTCATAGCATTGTATCGTATTTTGGTTAAAACTATACCATGTAGTACTAAATGTTCAAAGTTAATATTTTGTCAAGGGAGATAACTCTAGTAAACTTAGAAAAGGGAAATAACTAACTGGCTGGGCGTATTTTTTTTGTTTGTTTTGTTTTTGTTGGAGTGTAGGACCGTGTTCATGATACTTCTTAGGGAATTGAGAGGGACGGAAAGAGAGAGAGAGAGTTGCCCTCAAATCGGAATCCTGATCTAAACGCAACAGAGTGGACTCTGGTAAAATTATATAAGGGCTTGGTCGTGGTGGTAATATTAAATCTAGTGACAAGATTAACTCAAAGTCAAAAAACTTAGTTCCATTTTATACAATTATGTGTATATTTTACTTATGTATAATTTTTATTCTTTTTATGTATGTTCGATTCTGCGTTGTGTCCTTGAGCAAGACACTTTATTTCACGTTGTTCCAGTTCACTCAGCTGTGGAAATGAGTTGCAACGTCACTGGTGTTATGTTGTAACTCGGAGGGGAACTTTCTGGGTGCAAATTCCATGGTCATACACGATCGAGGAGTTCTTTACTCTTTATATATGTAATGTATGTAACATAATGTATATATATATATATATATATATATATATAAAATATATGTAATATAATGTATGTATATATAATTGTTTCTACTTTTGGCACAACGCCAGCAATTACTCAATACATTACTGGTACTTTATTTTATCGACCCCGTAAGGATGAAAGGCAAAATCAACCTCGGCGGGATTTGAACTCAGACCGTAAAGGGACGTAACTATGCTATATATAATGTATATTATATATATGTATATAATACAGGATGCGGCAAATATACTTCCTGCATTTTAATGGTTGACCGTGTAAAATCTGGGAGGTTTTTCTGTTGCACCTGCATAATGTATGCTTATAATGTATGTACATAATGTACGTATATAATGAATGTATGTTTTAGAAGGTATATATATCTATATTATATATGGATTGGCAGTATCGGCAGAGGGACGGACGCCATGCTTTGAGAGTTACGGCCCTTGCCATTCTGAGTTCAAATCCCGCCGACGTTAACTTTGCCTTTCATCCTTATGGGGTCGATAAAGTAAAGTACCAGTAACGCACTGAGTAATTGCTGGCCTTGTGCCAAAAGTAGAAACAATTATATATATATTGTATGTATATAATGTATATATATCATTGTTTCTATTGGCACAAGGCCAGCAATTTCCCAGTGTATTACTGGTACTTTATTTTATCGACCCCGTAAGGATGAAAATAATGTATGTATATGATGTATGTATGTATATATATATATAATATAATGTATATATATTACTTTCCAGATTATTTGCCAGACAACAGTACTTTGACAGTAATGGTCTATTTATCTCCCTTGTCTTCTCAGTTCCAATACTTTTGAATTGTTTGGTTATCGTGGTATGTGATATATTTTTCTTTTTTATCATCTTAATAATCCAATATTCGGCATTTAATCAATTTTCCTCTTCCCCCAAATTGCTGGCCTTGTGCCAGCGTTAGAAAGAATTATCTAAATATTTCATATTAGTGAAGGTACCTGGCCCTGTGGTTTGGGTGTTACACCCTCAATCAGAAAGTTGTGGGTTCAATTCCTGGACCAGAGAGCATGTTGTGTTTTTGAGCATTGTGCATAATGTAAAGCTGCCTTCTGTGAAAGGACTAGGGGCTACTATCATTGAAACCTCCTCTGAAATGCAACCACTTAGAAGGCCAGGTAAATCTACATAGGTATAAGTTGCATCAACTTGAAAGGCCTGGGGCTTCTATCCTTAAAACACCCCAGAAACTATCTATGTGATGCAATTGCATGCGAAGCCACATAAATCTACTTAGGTTTGAGCTGTAACAACATGATAGGACTAGGATCACTTTCATTAAAACACCCAAGGAACCTTCTATGTGATGCAACCATGTATAAGATAGGTTAAACCTGCATAGGTGTGAACTGTAACAGTAACATGAAAGGATTTGGTCTCCTATCATTAAAATACCCAAGAAACCTCTTACGTGATGCAACGGTGTAGGAGGCCAGCTAAATCTACTTAGGTGTGAGCTGTTACAACAACATGATAGGACTAGGGTCACTTTCATTAAAACACCCAAGAAACCGCCTGTGCGATGCAACGATGTATGAGGCCAGCTAAATCTACATAATTTTCAATAATATAAACAGTTATCTCACTGTGTTGTAACTTTTCCTACCTCAATATTCCATGTTACAACTGTTATTGCACTGATATCATTTATCTCACCTAAATTTTCCATATTACGACAGTTATCTCACTATTTCATGCCATTTATCAAGACTACTGTTGGTCTGTATATTTATCTCTCTCTGTCTGTTGGTCTGCCTGTCAGTCTGTTGATTTGTCTGCATATTTGCCTACTGGTCTATTTGTATGTCCTCATCTCTCTCTCTCTCTCTGTCTACTTGCCTATTTCATTATCTATTTATCTATCTATCTACTGGTCTATCTATCTATCTATCTACTGGTCTATCTATCTATCTATCTATCTATTTACCTGTCTATCTATCTATCTACCTGTCTATCTATCTATCTACTTGTCTATCTATCTACCTGTCTATCTATCTATCTATCTGTCTATCTATCCATCTTCTTGTCTATCTATCGATCTATCTGTCTGTCTGTCTGTCTGTCTATCTGTCCATTAATCCATCTATCTACCTGTCTATCTTTCTATCTATCTACTGGTCTATCTATCTATCTATCTATCTATCTATCTATCTATGTATTTGTCCCCTTCTTTTGTGCCCCTGTGGCTAATAAAGAAATATATCTATCTATCTATCTATCTATCGGTCTTTCTCCCACTTCAGATTCTTTGGTTGTGGAATGTGGGACACTTGATTGCTGACATGAAAAGGTTAAAGTACAAATTGAAAGCCAAATACCGAAGTAAAGCCCAGAAGGAAGCAGAACAGCAGCAACAACAACAGCAACAAAAACAGCAACAACAGGAACAAGAACAAGAACAACAAGAAAAAGAAGAAAGCCAAAAAGATAAATAAAATTTAGCAAATTTCAAAATAATAGCTTTCAACAAAAATAAAAATAAAATAATAATAATAATAATCTTTAGTGTAAATTACACTTTTCTTTCTTCCCAATATATTTTCAACGAATAATAGTAATTACATCTTTATATAATTGTAATTACTATAATAGCTATTATCACTTTAAGAATTAATTATTTGACCTTTTTATGATCCCTTTCTGATTAAATCTTAATGTCCTGTACCACATGATGCCGCATTAGCAAGCAAGACATTCTTGTAAAGTACAAAACAGCACTGACTGCATCATATTTTAAAAAAAAATTTTAAATCTTTACAGTAGTTTACTGAACAGTTTCACATCGATCTGTCGACTATCCAGACACACCAGTAGACAAAGATACTATAAACTTTTGAATTAACAAATCTATTTTTTAAATATTTTCTGCTATATCCTCACAGGATGTTAAGAATTAAATCAACCTTAAAAAAAAGAAAAAATCAATGAGGGAGCCCCCTCAAACCCTTTGGGAAAATGACAAAAATGTATTCAGGGTTTTCATAAAGAAATTTTGTAACTTATTTAGTTTTTTGGGGGGAATATAAATTTAAAAAAAGGAATTTAAAAAAAATTTAAATAAAATAAAATTTGTTAATGCAAAATCTATTTGTATTTTCTAAACAATGACATTAATTATGAAAAATTTTAAAAAAAGAAGAAAATAAAAAAAAAAAGGAAAGAAATGTCTTTATTATGAGTTGGAAAATCTAGTTTTTACACCTTAACAGTTTGGGAGATAAAATAAAATTTTGGTTTTATGCTTATGTAGTGGTAATGAATTTAAAAAAAAATAAAATATTTTTATAGCAAATCTTATTGTATTGAATTTTTACTTTAAAACAGTATTTTGTTAAATGAAAAAACAATGCTGTCTCTGATTGAGATGAAGCGAGCGTGTATTTGAATATATATAAAAATGAGAAAACTCATCGCTAGAACAGCTGTTAAAACAGCTAAATGCTGTCAAAGACTGTGATGCCTCACCTAATGCTGTCAAAGTGATGCCTCAGCTAATGCTGTCAAAGACAAAAATACTTCAGAGGACAGAGACTAGCCTTTCTTTATTTCTTTCTTCCAGTCACATCTATGCACTAATATACTTTGTTTTCCTTCTCATTCAATCTTTTCTATATTTCATCTGCCTGTCACCCACCTTGTGGATTGTTTCTCTGTTCACCAATATTTTTGTTGTTGTTGCTAGGCGGGGAGTTGGCAGTCATTAGAACGTTGGATAGAATGGTTTGTGGTATTCATTTTTACTCCCTTCTCTGCTTTCTCAGTTTAAATCTTTCAGAGGTCAACTATGTTTTTCATCAATCTGGGATCGATAAAAAAAAATGTAAAATACCCGTCAAAGGTGGGGAATTGGCAGAATCAATAATACATCAAATAAAATGATTTGTGGCATTTGTTTCGGCTCTCTCTGCTGTCTGAGTTTAACCCTTTAGCATTTACATTACTCTATATTTACTATTATATTTTTGTGGTAAAGGCTTTACCTCACATAATTATCTCACATAATATCGAATCTATGAGATTTTGATATTATTTATTTTGAGAAAAATACTTCAACATCAGTATGAGTGGCCGGTTATAGCAAGTTTAAACAGAAAGAGGTGAAAAATTTCTGGTTGGATACGGCCTGTTTAAATGCTAAAGGGTTAAATCTTGCCACGGTCAACTTTACCTTTCATACTTACGAGGTTGATAAAAAATGTACCAGTCAAATAATAGAGTTGATTCCTCCTCCTCTGTATCTCTTTCATAATTCCTCTCTATTACTCCCCCTCCCTCTCTCTCTTTCTGGAAGAAAACAGCTGATGAAATCTGGAGAAGAATAAGCTCTGCCAGGTTTAAAATGTCCACGATACGCCAATGTCATGTCAGGATAGTGCCCCTTACAACTCCATCAGGAGTTACAGGTCCTTTCATCATAATAATGAAATTATTGTGTACAGTGCTCAGGTGCACTACAACTCATCAAAGGTGCATGTATAGTACATAGAATAATATACAAATGTCAGGAAAATGAACAGTGTACGAGTCATGATATAATAACAATAATGAAATATTGTGTACAGTGCCCAGGTGCACCACAACTCATCAAAAAGGTGCATGTACAGTACATAGGGCAATGCACAAACATCAGTAAAATGAACAGTGCACGAGTCATGATACACACGTGTGCATGTGCATGGAAGGGGTACATCAGGTGTAGTTTTGGCGTATTTCGGGAAGCATAAGTGTCTTAAAGGATGCAGTGTCTCGGCAGCTAACAATTGACGCAGGCAGTTTGTTCCATGCTTCAGCAACTCTGAGCGTGAAAAAATGTCTACGAAAGTCATGGGAGCTGTGCTGTTTTCTGATCTTGTAGGCATGTCCACGTGTGTTAGACACATGGAGATCAAAGAGGCGCTCAGGGTTGCAATTGGCGAGATGGTTAAAAACTTTGTGGGTCTTCACCAAGTCCATTGCCAGACGTCGGAGCTTCAATGAATCCATGCCCAGGGAAGCAAGGCGTTCAGAGTATGGTAGGTGTCTGATGGAGGGTATGCACTTGGTTGCACGTCTCTCAAGTTTCCAGGAGGTCAATGTTCTGAGCAAGATAGGGGTTCCAGACTGATGATGCGAATTCCAAGTGTGGTCGTACCATAGCTGTATACAGTTTTAAATAGATGGCTGGAGAGCAGCTAACAAAGGTCTTGCTGAGTGATGCCAAGACACCCTCGGCCTTCTTGACAATCTTAGAGACATGCTTTGTCCAACACAAATCGTTGCTGACAGTAATGCCCAGGTCACGTTCACAAGAGGACTTTTTGATATCAGTGTTGTGGAGGGAGTATGTGGACGCTGGATTTTTCCTTCCAAAATGCATGGTGGTACACTTGTCCACAGCCAGCTTCAGTTGCCAGTCTGTGATCCATTGCTGCATTGTGTCCAGGTCTGATTGTAGGAAAGAGTTGTAAATTTCAGGATCAGTCCTTTTGATTTCAAGGTACAGCTTGATGTCATCTGCATATTTTAGTACCGTGGCATTCTGTAAGTTGGCATCTATGTCGTTAATATATGCCACAAACAAAAGAGGACCAAGAATAGATCCCAGTGGTACACCAGATGACATCTCATAAGGTGAAGAATGCTGTCCTAGAACCGTGACTACTTCTTTTCGGCTGAGAATGAAGGATTTCAACCAGTCGAAAAGATCATCCCTCACACCCATTGCAGAGAGTTTTGCCATAAGTCTTTTGTGTGGCACAGAATTAAAAGCCTTAGCAAAGTCAAGGTAAACAACATCCACCCATGAGCCGCTGTCAGTGATCCGGGTGATGTCCTCAAGGAACTCGATAAGCTGATCACAGCAGCTGGAGTTAGGGATAAATCCAAACTGTGAGGGCCGGATGAGGCTGTGAGAGCTCCAGAAGTTCCAAAGTGTTTCTCTGACACAGGATTCCATCAGTTTGGCCATACAGCTAGTAAGACTGACTGGACGATAGTTATCATGTTATTGTTTAGCCCTAGGCCAGTCGGGATTCAACAGAGGTAGAATCATATGTTCAGCTTGTGATCATTCCATGTCTGTTTAAGATATAATAGTATCTTTTTTTCTTTAGACCTGTCACTCCTGATTGTGTGGTAAGCTAACATGGTTAGCATTAGAGAGGGCATCAAGACATAAAAACCAAGTAAAAAAACAGATCCTTATGAGCAAGATGTGGTCACCTAACCTGACCTGTCAAACCCATGCAAGCGTGGATAATGGACATTGAACGATGATGATGATGATTGTGTTGTATATTCTCCAGTGAAGGCGCATGGCTTAGTGGTTAGAGCATTGGGCTTGCAATCAAAAGGTTGTGAGTTAAATTCTTGGACTGGGTGATTTGTTGTTTCCTTGAGCAAGACACTTTATTTCACGTTGCTCCAGTTTACTTAGCTGTAGAAATGAGATGATAGGACTGGGGTCCCTATCATTAAATTACCAAAGATATCTCCAACAAGATATACCTTAGAAGAGGCCAGCTAAACCTGCATAGGTGTGAGCTGTCGCATACACATATTCTCCAGCTCATCTGAGAGGTCACTATCTCAGCTTGAGTACTAGCAAAGAAAAATGGATGTTGAATGATGATGATGATACCATGAGTTGTGGGCTCAATAAACATAACCACTTGGCCAATCTGCTTTTCCTTTGAGCCAAAGAGCAATTGGCCTGCTGGAAATTAGATAACACCCTGCTGTCATCATCATGATTTTACACCCATTGTTCCACGTTTGCATAGGTTGGACAGGTCCTTCTCAGTACAGCATCTCTCCACATGTCGAGTTCCTTTGTTATCTCCTCTGTGAGCTTCAGCGATCTGAGATCAACTCTCACACCACTTCCATCCAGCTCTTCCTTGGTCTTCCTCTATTGCAGCTTCATTCCCCTAGAACCACTTGGCACTTCAGCGATTTGAGATCAGCTCTCACACCACTTCCATCTAGGTCTTCCTTGGTCTTCCTTTACCGTGACTTCCTTCCACTGGGATCACTTGGTACTTCAGTGATCTCAGATCAGCTCCCACCACTTCCTCTACTGCAGCTTCCTTCCACTGGGATTACTTGGCACTTCAGTGATCTCAGATCAGCTCCCACCACTTCCTCTACTGCAGCTTCCTTCCACTAGGATTACTTGGCACTTCAGTGATCTGAGATCAGCTCCCACCACTTCCTTTATTGTAGCTTTCTTCCATTGGGACTAGTTGGTACTTCCTTGATCATAGATCAGCTCCCACCACTTCCTCTACTGCACATCCTTCCATTGGGATCACTTGGCACTTCATTGATCTCAGATCAGCTTCCTTCCACTGGGATCACTTGGCACTTCATTAATCTCAGATCAGCTTCCTTCCACTGGGATCACTTGGCACTTCATTTATCTCAGATCAGCTTCCTTCCACTGGGATCACTTGGCACTTCATTGATCTCAGATCAGCTTCCTTCCACTGGGATCACTTGGCACTTCATTGATCTCAGATCAGCTTCCTTCCACTGGGATCACTTGGCACTTCATTAATCTCAGATCAGCTTTCTTCCATAGGGATCACTTGGCACTTCATTGATCTCAGATCAGCTTCCTTCCACTGGGATCACTTGGCACTTCATTGATCTCAGATCAGCTTTCTTCCACAGGGATCACTTGGCACTTCATTGATCTCAGATCAGCTTCCTTCCACTGGGATCACTTGGCACTTCATTGATCTCAGATCAGCTTCCTTCCACTGGGATCACTTGGCACTTCATTGATCTCAGATCAGCTTCCTTCCACTGGGATCACTTGGCACTTCATTGATCTCAGATCAGCTTCCTTCCACTGGGATCACTTGGCACTTCATTGATCTCAGATCAGCTTCCTTCCACTGGGATCACTTGGCACTTCATTGATCTCAGATCAGCTTCCTTCCACTGGGATCACTTGGCACTTCATTGATCTCAGATCAGCTTCCTTCCACTGGGATCACTTGGCACTTCATTGATCTCAGATCAGCTTCCTTCCACTGGGATCACTTGGCACTTCATTGATCTCAGATCAGCTTCCTTCCACTGGGATCACTTGGCACTTCATTGATCTCAGATCAGCTTCCTTCCACTGGGATCACTTGGCACTTCATTGATCTCAGATCAGCTTCCTTCCACTGGGATCACTTGGCACTTCATTGATCTCAGATCAGCTTCCTTCCACTGGGATCACTTGGCACTTCATTGATCTCAGATCAGCTTCCTTCCACTGGGATCACTTGGCACTTCATTGATCTCAGATCAGCTTCCTTCCACTGGGATCACTTGGCACTTCATTGATCTCAGATCAGCTTCCTTCCACTGGGATCACTTGGCACTTCATTAATCTCAGATCAGCTTTCTTCCATAGGGATCACTTGGCACTTCATTGATCTCAGATCAGCTTCCTTCCACTGGGATCACTTGGCACTTCATTGATCTCAGATCAGCTTCCTTCCACTGGGATCACTTGGCACTTCATTGATCTCAGATCAGCTTTCTTCCACTGGGATCACTTGGCACTTCATTGATCTCAGATCAGCTTTCTTCCATAGGGATCACTTGGCACTTCATTGATCTCAGATCAGCTTTCTTCCATAGGGATCACTTGGCACTTCATTGATCTCAGATCAGCTTTCTTCCACTGGGATCACTTGGCACTTCATTGATCTCAGATCAGCTTTCTTCCATAGGGATCACTTGGCACTTCATTGATCTCAGATTAGCTTCCTTCCACTGGGATCACTTGGCACTTCATTGATCTCAGATCAGCTTTCTTCCACTGGGATCACTTGGCACTTCATTGATCTCAGATCAGCTTTCTTCCATAGGGATCACTTGGCACTTCATTGATCTCAGATCAGCTTTCTTCCATAGGGATCACTTGGCACTTCATTGATCTCAGATCAGCTTTCTTCCATAGGGATCACTTGGCACTTCATTGATCTCAGATCAGCTTCCTTCCACTGGGATCACTTGGCACTTCATTGATCTCAGATCAGCTTCCTTCCACTGAGATCACTTGGCACTTCATTGATCTCAGATCAGCTTCCACTGGGATCATTTGGCACTTCTTCACCCAGCGATCATCATCGTCATCCATACACATCACATGCTGATGCTGAAATATATAATATATACACAATATACGATATATACACATAAAAGAAAAAAAAGGTGTACAACAACGAAAAAAAAATGGGATGGTCACAGCTGGAAGAACATCGACTATATGTCTGTACAGTGATCAAAGTATGACCTTCAGCTAAACAACAACAACAAGAGCTAGAACTATATGTTTATCTGATTGTGTAAGTAAATCACATAATTAGGCAAAGTAATTTATAGGCCTGATTATTTGTATGAGCAGACATCATAAGTGTTATATACACGTATGTGTGTGTGTATATATATATATAAATATATGCACCCATATGAGTACATATGTGTGTGTATATCTATATATATAAATATATGCATGGATATGTGTACATTTTTATGTGTGTGTATATATAAATATATGCACGCATATCTATATATGATAAGTACATAAAAACTACTTTCATATACAGACACACCCATTGACCTACCTACTTATTAACTCAGACACACTTCCATCCACCAACTCCCCCCCTTACTTAAGAAACTAGTGAAAGTGAAACTACAGACAGGTATGTGTGCGTGTGTATGTAAATATGTGTATGTATATATATATATATATATGGGGAGGTTATAGTTCACTTGAAGCATTGTGTAATGAGGTATAAACGTTTGTATATGTATAATAAAGCCAAAACAATGCAGGTATGGACATAGAAGAAAGAATGCAAATGCAAAAGATATTGTTTTGGCTTTATTATACATATACAAACGTTTATATATATATATATATATATATAACAAAGGAATTGTGGTAAGGAACCAGATGGACCATAACGCACCAGAGTACTCAATACTTAGAGTAGTAGAGTGGGAAATAGGAAAAAGTATGACCCCGACGGCAGAGCTCAAGCCGTTTCGAAGGCTTCATTGACTCAGTCCAGAAATAGCCGTCGAAACGGCTTGAGCTCTGCCGTCGGGGTCATACTTTTTCCTATATATATATATATGTGTATATGTATATACATATATGTGTGTGAAGGCGAATGACTTAATGGTTACAGCGTTGAAGGCG
Organism: Eledone cirrhosa; assembly: GCA_964016885.1. NCBI lineage: Eukaryota > Metazoa > Mollusca > Cephalopoda > Octopoda > Eledonidae > Eledone > Eledone cirrhosa. The sequence continues at coordinate 5,317,381 of OZ024760.1, read as the reverse complement.
CGTGGCTGAGTGGTTACAGAATTGGATTCGCAATCTTGAGGTTGTGAGTTCGATTCCCGGACCAAGCGATGCGTTGTGTCCTTGGGCAAGACACTTTATTTCACGTTGCTCCTTCTACCTGGAGTTGCGACCAATATGGAAACATCGTTTCCCCGGCCAGATTTGACAAAAAAAAAGTCGATCGACTGTCGATATATATATATATGTGTGTGTATGTTTGTGTGTATATATATATATATATATATACACACAAACACTGTAAATGTGGTTGGTGTTAGAAAGGGCATCCAGCTGTAGAAAACCCACCAGACAGTCCTATGCGAGCAAGACAACCACTCTTGCCTCAAGTGGGAAAACTCCCGTCCAAACCCATGCAAGCATGGAACATGGACGTTAAACGATGATGATGATGATGATATATATATATTTATACATCCAGGTAATAGAGGTATGTGTAAAAGTAAAAAACAGGATAGATATTTTTTTATCTCACCACACACAGGCCAGTGTCAGTAGGCAGGTAGTGGGGTGGTGTTGTCCACGTGATAGTTTTTGTTTTCTATAGTTTGTCACCTGTATGAAGAAGTACTGCCGCGTGATAATGTTGTGTACAGTGGCTGGGTGGCTTTTGTACCATTATACCACAGTACCATTGTACCCCACCACCACCTCCACTTACTAACACCTCCACCAGCACCATTCATTCATTGTACAACACCACCACCATCGACACTTTACCCCCCCCCCCCCCCCCCTCCCGAGCACCAACGCCAACACCACCACCACCACCAACACCACTACCATCAACAACACTAACACGACCACCATCAACACTTGAAGCCCTCCATGTGCACCACCACCACTACCATCAACATTAACACCCCCACCACCACCACTACCATCAACATTAACACCCCCACCACCATCAACACCACCACCACCACTACCATCAACACTAACACCACCACCACCACCATCAACACTAACACCACTACCATCAATGCCACCACCACCACTACCATCAACATTAACACCCCCACCACCATCAACACCACCACCACCACTACCATCAACATTAACACCCCCACCACCATCAACACCACCACCACCACTACCATCAACATTAACACCCCCACCACCATCAACACCACCACCACCACTACCATCAACACTAACACCACCACCACCACCACCATCAACCCCCCCCCCACCATCAACACTAACACCACTACCATCAACACTAACACCATCACTACCACCATCAACACTCGACCCCCTCCCCTGTGCACCACCAACACCACTACCACCAACAACAACAACAATCACAGTCACCACTACCACTACCATCTCCTCTACCAGCACCATTCGATCCCTGTACACCAGTGCCAACTGTCACCATCACCTCCTCCACCACCACCACCACCAGCACCATTCATCACTGTATACTACCATCATTACTATCACCACCACCACTCAATCACTGTACACCACCATATTACCATTTGTCACCACCACCACCATCACTAACACCATTGTTACCATTTGTCCAGTTAACCAGCCACACCCTGCAGTAAACATCAATTAATTAACTACCATCCAGCCAACTAACCATCAAACCATCCATCCAACCATCCAAATATCCAAATATCAAACCATCCAATCAACCAACCATCCAGCCCACCATCCAACCATTCAATCAACCATCTAACCATCTAACCATCCAACCATCCAAATATCAAACCATCCAATCAACCATTCAATCAACCATCTAACCATCCAACCATCCAAATATCAAACCATCCAATCAACCAACCATCCAGCCCACCATCTAACCATCCAATCAACCATCTAACCATCTAACCATCCAACCATCCCACCATCCAAATATCAAACCATCCAATCAACCAACCATCCAGCCCACCATCCAGCCAATCATCCAACCAACCAGCCATCCAACCATCCATTCATCTAACCATCCAACCATCCAACCATCAAACCATCCAGCCATCCAACCAACCATCCAGCCAATCATCCAACCAACCAGCCATCCAACCATCCATTCATCTAATCATCCAACCATCCAACCATCAAACCATCCAGCCATCCAGCCATCCAACCAACCATCCAGCCAATCATCCAACCAACCAGCCATCCAACCATCCATTCATCCAACCATCCAGCCAATCATCCAACCAACCAGCCATCCAACCATCCATTCATCCAACCATCCAGCCACTCAACCATCCAAACCATCCAACCAACCAACCAACCAACCAACCATCCAAACATCCAACCATCCAACCAGCCAACCAGCCATTCAACTATCCAACCATCCACCAACCATCTACCCAACCATCGAACCATCCATTCAACCAGTAGAAATCTACGGAAAACCAGAAAACAGAAGAACCAAAAAACCGTCTGCTTGACCAGACTCTTTCCTTCTCCCTCCCCCTCCTTTCATTCTTGCTACTGACATTTCATTGTCTCTCCTTCCTATTCCTTCTTATCTCCCTCCTCTTCTAATACTACCTTCTCTCTCTTTCTTTTCCGACTCGTTCAAAACAAAACCATCTCACCCTCATCCTTACACCCCCACCTGACCCACACTGCCGCTGTAACTCTCACTCCTACTCCAACGCTATTGCTCTCTTTCAGTCACTCCTACCCCAACGCTAACTCTATCTTTCACTCTCACTCCCACTCCAACGCTGTATGTATCTTTTACTGCCACTCCTACCCCAACGCTGTATGTATCTTTTACTGCCACTCCTACCCCAACGCTATCTTTACCTATCATTGTCACTCTCACCCCCCCAACGCATTCGATAACTGTTACTGTTACTCCAACTACTCCAACGCTACCTCTATCTGTTCCCGCTACTCTCACCCCTCCCCCCTCAACGCTATCTCTCACTGCTATTCCTACACCTCCAACACTAAGGCTCTCTATCTACTCACTTCTACTCCTACGCTATCTCTGTATGTCACTGTTACTCCCACTACAACGCTATCACCAACTGTCACTACCGCTCTCCATCCCACTCCAGTTGTTTGTTTGCTTCTTTCTATCAAAGGTCGATATGTCGTCTGTTGCCGACAAAACAAACGACACTGTGTGAGAAGAGATAAGAAGCGGACGGTTTTCCCCATCACACTATATATACATACATATACATTTATATATATATATATTCTTGGTCATATATATATATATATGTATATATGGTGTCTATATATAGGGTGTGTGTGTGTATATATATATATAGACGTAAACAATGTTAGAGAACGGATTCGTAAGAAAAATTCATATTCGCCTCAGACAAATTACAAACGTCCTATTGTATTAAAATTATTATTTTTAAAAATAAAGTCTGGCTAGATCCCATAAGCAAAAGAAAAGAACAAAAATAGAAGAAAAATCCCAGCCAAATATAAGGTTGTTAACAATAGTTAATTGATTATTTTTATGTACTCCTATTTAATCATATGTATTTGTTATATCATAATAAAAATACTACTTTTACAACAAACCAACTCTAAAAAAAACAACAGCTGCCGCATCGTCAATTTGACATTTCTATTATATACAGTCTTACTAACCAGTCAGGTGTGTCTGTGTGTGTATATATATATATATATATATATAAATGAAAATGTATTATATAATACATATACGAATATGTAATACATATTCGTATATGTATTACATATACGAATATGTATTACATATTCGTAATACATATTCGTATATCTAATACATATACATAAATACATTTCTTGAACTATATATAGAGTTCAAGAAATGATAAGAATGTATATATATATATATATATATATATATATATATATATATATATATATATATATATATATATATATATACTTGGTATCCAAAAAAATGTATACGCACTTTGATTACCTGTACAGGCAATGTTGATGTGTGTATACATTTTGGACACACACACATATATATATATATATATACACAAACATGCATGTTTGTGTGGATTTTTTTTTTTTGCGGTTAGTCAACCGGTTTATCATAAAAAGAAGTATCTTTAATCAACTGAAATCAATGGAACCCTATCAAACGAAACCGAATACGAATCCGATCAAATCGAACGTAATCGAGCAAAATTCGATCAAATATTAAGAAATGTATCGAAAAACCGAACCGCACCGACGATCGACAAAAATACTACATTCCTCCATTAAGAAGAAATATTGAGGGGGTGAAAGTGAGGGAGTGAGAGATAGTGAGAGAAGGCAAGAGATGGATAGAGAGGTACATAGAGACTGAGAGAGAATTGGAGAAAGAGGGAGAGAGAGAGAGTTATAAATAAATAAAGAGAAAGCGAGGGAGAGAGAGTGGGGGTGTATATGTTAGAGAGGGGGATGAGAAAGAGAGAGAAAAAGCGAGATAAACACATAGAAGCAGAGAGACAAACAGGGTGAAAGAGTGAAAGAGAGTAAGCTAGACAGAGTGAGAGAGTGAAAGAGTAAGACAAACAGAGTGAAGAGAGTAAACCATACAAAGTGAGAGAGTGAAAGAGAGTAAGATAGACATACAAAGAGAGTGAAAGAGAGAAAGAGGGATAAACAGTGTGAAAGAGGCTGTGAGAGGTAGAGATACAGATAGAGAGTGAAAGAGAGTAAACCAGTCAGAGTGAAAGAGAGATAAACAGTGCGAAAGAGGCTGAATGAGATAGAAAGACAGACAGACATAAAGAGTGAAAGAAAGATAAACAGTGTGAAAGAGGTCGCGTGAGATAGACAGACACAGACAGAGTGAAAGAGAGTGAGATAGAGA
>OZ024760.1:5282568-5287568 GCA_964016885.1 Eledone cirrhosa | reverse complement strand
GTCATCCCTGTGGTATATTTATATACATGTTTGTCATCCCTGTGGTATATATATACACATGTATGTCATCCCTGTGGTATATATATATATATATATATACATGTATGTCATCCCTGTGGTATTTATATATATACACATGTATGTCATCCCTGTGTTATATATATATATACATGTATGTCATCCCTGTGGTATATATATATGCATGTATGTCATCCCTGTGGTATATATATATATATATACATGTTTGTCATCCCTGTGGTATATATATACATGTATGTCATCCCTGTGGTATATATATATATATATACATGTTTGTCATCCCTGTGGTATATATATATATATATACATGTTTGTCATCCCTGTGGTATATATATACATGTATGTCATCCCTGTGGTATATATATATATATATATACATATATGTCATCCCTGTGGTATTTATATATATACACATGTATGTCATCCCTGTGTTATATATATATATATACATATATATATATACACGTGTGTGTTATTCCTGCGGTATATATACATGTATATGTCATCCCTGTGTTATATATATACACACATGTATATGTCATCCCTGAGGTATACACATTAATCTGTGTCATCTCTGGTATATATACATGTATGTGTAACTGCCATAATTATATAATTAACAACGCATAAACAAACTCATTAAATCTATATCTTAATTAAAAAAAAATTATTTGATAATTATATTTTGAAGTATTAAAACTCATTAAATCTATATCTTAATTTTTAAAAATATTTGAAAATTATATTTTGAAGTATTAGAACTCATTAAATCTATATCTTAATTTTTAAAAATATTTGAAAATTATATTTTGAAGTATTAGTACTCATTAAAGGAATTATAATTCTACAATTGAAAAATTGTATTAGCTGTTTTTTTTTTTTTTTAGATATCAACACATTTTATTTTTATATTTTTCGTTAATTAAATATATTTTTAGAAACAGTATTTCTTGTCTGAGGAACTTTTGTTTTATTCAACAGCAGCTGTTTTCGTATCTGTCGATTTCATCATCATTATCATCATCATCACCACCACCACCATTACCAACACCATCACTACCACCACCACCACCAGCACCACCACCACCACCACCACCACCACCACCACCATCCTCACTTTTGCTTTACATCTGCTTTTAATTTGTAATTGAATGATAATGATAATAATTGTTTCTACTTTTGGCACAAGGCCAGCAATTACCCCAGTGCATTACTGGTATTTTATTTTATCGACCCTGTAAGGATGAAAGGTAAAGTTAACCTTGGCTAGATTTGAACTCAGACCGTAAAGGGGCGTAACTCTATGTTGCAAAGCATGGCGTCCAACGCTCTAGCGGTACTGTCAATCCACCATTAACCACAAAGGGTTTTCAAAAAAATACATTAAGGACAGTACAGGATGCTACAAATATGAGTGTAAAACAAAAAGGAAATAAAAATAAAAGATGTAACAAAAAAATGGAAACATAGGAAAAATCCCCAATAGGAGGGGAAACCACCGAGGGTAACTCATGGAGAAAGCCCACATAAGCCATGGTCACCCTGACTTCTAGGGCAAGCGCCCTCTCCCAGGATTCCTCCTACAATACTACAGGCACATGTTCAGAGCAGGCCCATTCACATGGGTCATTCTTGCCTCTCTCACCCACCTTTCAACAAACTAGCTGGATGGCTGCACTTCCTTCTTCATTGACCCTGGACTGAAAGTCCTCCCAAAGAATTTAGTTAGCTGGCTTTCGTCGACATCCAGAGATTCCCCAAGGACGTTGTTGTTTTAGCCATTCTCTAACCCTCTATAGAATGCCAAGGTGAAGTTTCCACTGGTTGCAGTGCCCGATTGACAAAGGGCAGTGAGCAATGGAGACATTCCAGTTTCCAAGTACCCATCAATATCTTCAGTTTGTGCAGTAATGGCTCTAGAGTCAATACATACAACAGGGACTAGATCAGGCAACCTTGGCGGAGTGAGTGCATGACGTTGAACGGTTCCGAAAAGTGACCATTCACTCTCACCACAGAGCAGATGTCACTGTGCATGGCTACGACCCACTCTCTAAAAACGGGCCCAAAGCCGGCCACCCCGAGGTTGCCGACGAGGTACTAATCGTCGACCCTATCAAACAAACAAAACCAAGTTCCCTAGTAAGGGTGGTGGGACCACTGAGGGTCAAATGTAGTGAAAGCCTGCAAAAAGCCATGGTCACTGTCTACTGCTAGGGCCCCTCTCCCAGTTAATTGACTCCAATTTACAGGTGAATACTCAGAGCAGACCCATTCACTTGAACCATGCTCACTTCTCTCTCCCACCTTTTGACAAACTAGCTGGAAGTTAGTTGTTACCTTTCCACCCTAATTTTCCTCTTCAAGTGAAACCTGAGAAAGCTAATCAGGGTTTTGCCAAAGAGGAAGGTGCTTGTCTTCAACCCTTTCAAATGTATCCACTATACCTCTTTTATTATGGCCACCATACCTCTTTTATTATGGCCACCATACCTCTTTTATTATGGCCACCATACCTCTTTTATTATGGCCACCATACCTCTTTTATTATGGCCATCATACCTCTTTTATTATGGCCACCATACCTCTTTTATTATGGTCATCATACTTATGTTAAGGTATTGTTCTCAAAATAATAGTCTTCAACCCTTTCAAATGTGTCCACTATACCTCTTTTATTATGGCCACCATACCTCTTTTATTATGGCCACCATACCTCTTTTATTATGGCCACCATACCTCTTTTATTATGGCCATCATACTTATGTTAAGGTATTGTTCTCAAAATAATAGTCTTCAACCCTTTCAAATGTGTCCACTATACCTCTTTTATTATGGCCACCATACCTCTTTTATTATGGCCACCATACCTCTTTTATTATGGCCACCATACCTCTTTTATTATGGCCATCATACTTATGTTAAGGTATTGTTCTCAAAATAATAGTCTTCAACCCTTTCAAATGTGTCCACTATACCTCTTTTATTATGGCCACCATACCTCTTTTATTATGGCCACCATACCTCTTTTATTATGGCCACCATACCTCTTTTATTATGGCCATCATACTTATGTTAAGGTATTGTTCTCAAAATAATAGTCTTCAACCCTTTCAAATGTGTCCACTATACCTCTTTTATTATGGCCACCATACCTCTTTTATTATGGCCACCATACCTCTTTTATTATGGCCACCATACCTCTTTTATTATGGCCATCATACTTATGTTAAGGTATTGTTCTCAAAATAATAGTCTTCAACCCTTTCAAATATGTCCACTATAGCTCTTTTATTATGGCCATCATACTTATGTTAAGGTATTGTTCTCAAAATAATAGTCTTCAACCCTTTCAAATATGTCCACTATACCTCTTTTATTATGGCCACCATACTTATGTTAAGGTATTGTTCTCAAAATAATAGTCTTCAACCCTTTCAAATGTGTCCACTATACCTCTTTTATTATGGCCACCATACTTATGTTAAGGTATTGTTCTCAAAATAATAGTCTTCAACCCTTTCAAATATGTCCACTATACCTCTTTTGTTATGGCCACCATACTTATGTTAAGGTATTGTTCTCAAAATAATAGTCTTCAACCCTTTCAAATATGTCCACTATACCTCTTTTGTTATGGCCACCATACTTATGTTAAGGTATTGTTCTCAAAATAATAGTCTTCAACCCTTTCAAATATGTCCACTATACCTCTTTTATTATGGCCATCATACTTATGTTAAGGTATTGTTCTCAAAATAATAGTCTTCAACCCTTTCAAATATGTCCACTATACCTCTTTTGTTATGGCCACCATACTTATGTTAAGGTATTGTTCTCAAAATAATAGTCTTCAACCCTTTCAAATATGTCCACTATACCTCTTTTATTATGGCCATCATACTTATGTTAAGGTATTGTTCTCAAAATAATAGTCTTCAACCCTTTCAAATATGTCCACTATACCTCTTTTGTTACAGCCACCATACTTATGTTAAGGTATTGTTCTCAAAATAATAGTCTTCAACCCTTTCAAATATGTCCACTATACCTCTTTTATTATGGCCACCATACTTATGTTAAGGTATTGTTCTCAAAATAATAGTCTTCAACCCTTTCAAATATGTCCACTATACCTCTTTTATTATGGCCACCATACTTATGTTAAGGTATTGTTCTCAAAATAATAGTCTTCAACCCTTTCAAATATGTCCCACTATACCTCTTTTGTTACGGCCACCATACTTATGTTAAGGTATTGTTCTCAAAATAATAATCTTCAACCCTTTCAAATATGTCCACTATACCTCTTTTATTATGGCCACCATACTTATGTTAAGGTATTGTTCTCAAAATAATAATCTTCAACCCTTTCAAATATGTCCACTATACCTCTTTTATTATGACCACCATACTTATGTTAAGGTATTGTTCTCAAAATAATATCAAAATCTCTCAGATTTGATATTATGTGAGATAATTCATCATCATCATCATCATCACCGTTTTACGTCCGTTCTTCCACGCTAGCATGGGTTAGACGGGTTGTCCTGTTGTGGGCAGTGTCTGGTCGGCTGACCATGCCTTGCTCATACAGGAACTGATCTGGCTTGATTTCTACAGCTGGATGCCCTTCCTAACACCAACCTCATTTACAGTGAGTGCTGGGTGCTTTTTCGTGGCGCCTACACGACCACTTTACAGTGTGGGCTGGGTGCTTTTTTGCCGTGGCACCTCCACGACCACCTTGCGGTGGTAAATTATGCGAGGTAAAGCCTTTACCATGAAAATATAATAGTATATATATAGAGAGTTATGTAAATGCTAAAGGGTTAAGTTAAATGCTGTACTGTTACATCATGTCCAATGCATGGTATGTCCCAGAAAAATGTCCTTCATATCACAGGCCAGCCCATACATGAATTGCTATCTACCACGTGTCTCGTATCTGGCTAAACTAT
>OZ024760.1:5267568-5277568 GCA_964016885.1 Eledone cirrhosa | reverse complement strand
ATGGAAATACAAATGGAATGAGACAAGTTTCGCATAAATCGATGTACGGGTTCCCGAGATGTGGGCTTTTCCGGGTACCTTCATAAAGAGAGAGAGAGAAAGAGATAGTGGTTGTGAGAGAGTAGATTGAAAGAGAGACATAGGGAGAGGAGAAGGAGAATGTAAGAGAGAGAGAGAGAGCTGGTGGTGTTGTTGTGTATATATATATGTGTGTGTGTCTATGACCAGTCTATACAGATCACAGACACCCACATATATATATACACACATACATATATATGTATACACACACGTATATATATGGGCCTTCTGGTTTCATTTTACATTATATACATGTCTGTGTATATTTTAATTATTTAAAAATTATTTTTAAATGAACATGATTTAAAAAAAAAAAAATTGAATTGAACATGACCCAACGGGTCACAGGTGGTCTAGTTTATAATAATTGTTTCTACTTTTGGCACAAGGCCAGCAATTATCCCAGTACATTACTGGTACTTTATTTTATCGACCCCGTAAGGATGAGAAGCAAAGTTAACCTCGGCGGGATTTGAACTCAGAATGGCAAGGGCCGTAACTCTATATGTCAAAGCATGGCGTCCGACCCTCTACCGATACTGCCAATCCACCTAATGGTTTCTTATATAGGCACAAGGCCAGCAATTTTGGGGGAGGGGAAAGTCGATTTTTTTTCACCCCAGTGCGTAACTGGTACCTTATTTTATCAACCCCGTAAGGATGAAAGGCAAAGTTAACCTCGGTGGGTCTAGTATTATAATAATATTATATTGGGTTTGTAGAGTTACGTCTCTTTATGATCTGAGTTAACTTTGCCTTTCATCCTTACGGGGTCGATAAAATAAAGTACCAGTAATGTACTGGGTAATTAATTGCTGGCCTTGTGCCTAAAGTAGAAACAATTGTTATATTAGGTTTGTTTGCAAGTAAACAGCCTCATAGATACCACGTGGTAGATGACTAATTGTCATCCCTTTTGTTCCAGTTGCAGGTGTGGAAGACGGCAGAGAATGTAGCTTAGGCATGTTAGAGATTTGATAGAAAGAAATACACTATCATTCCCATCACCATCACCATTACCATTATTGCCATGTCGCAACCTCCACCACTACTAGTACCACTACCATCTCCACCACCATCATTGCCATCATCATCATAAGCACGACCACTATCACTACCACTATTGCCACTCCTACTCCCATCACTACCATCATCATCATCATCATCATCACGACCACTATCACCACTCCTGCCCCCATCATCATCATCATCATCATCATCATCATCACAATTATCATTGTCGCAACCACCACCACCACCACTAGTACCACTACCATCTCCACCATCGTCATTGCCATCATCATCATCACCACACTTTCATTATCATTGTTACCACCACATACCACTGCAACCACCACCAATACAACCACTACAAGAACAAATACCATCACATACCACCACATACCACTACCACCACCACCACCACCACCAATACAACCACTACAAGAACAAATACCATCACATACCACCACATACCACTACCACCACCACCACCACCACCAATACAACCACTACAAGAACAAATACCATCACATACCACCACAACCACCACCACCAATACAACCACTACAAGAACAAATACCACCACATACCATCACATACCACTACCACCACCACAACCACCACCAATACAACCACTACAAGAACAAATACCACCACATACCATCACATACCACTACCACCACCACCACCACCACCAATACAACCACTACAAGAACAAATACCATCACATACCATCACATACCACCACATACCACCACCACCACCACCAATACAACCACTACAAGAACAAATACAACCACATACCACCACAACCACCACCAATACAACCACTACAAGAACAAATACTACCACATACCACCACAACCACCACCAATACAACCACTACAAGAACAAATACCATCACATACCACCGCATACCACCACCACTAATACAACCACTACAAGAACAAATACCATCACATACCACCACCACCACCACCAATACAACCACTACAAGAACAAATACCATCACATACCACCACATACCACCACCACCACATACCACCACCACCACCACAACCACCACCAATACAACCACTACAAGAACAAATACCATCACATACCATCACATACCACCACCACTACCACCAATACAACCACTACAAGAACAAATACCACCACAACCACCACCACCACCACCACCAATACAACCACTACAAGAACAAATACCATCACATACCACTACAATCATCATCATCATCATCATCATCATGCCCACACATATATAGAATCAGTAATGAGTAATTTTCAAATCCAGACACACTTAAACGAACAGATTTTTCTGTTTGTCCGATAAACTGGGAAATACCAGCTGGTATTTTTATTCCCAATTACCAAATTGATTGGCAATAATTAGCTGTACAAATGAGGTTCAATAATTATTATTTCTCCTTCATTAGTAATAATTATTGTTTCTTTGTCTCTTTTAGTGGTCTGTCATTCCTTTATTCTTTTAATGGTTTCAGTCATTAGACTGCGGCCAAGCTGGGGCATTGCCTTCGAAGGAATTTACTCAATGGTATCAATTGATTCAACATTAGCTAACATTTTACAGAGTGTACTGGGTGCATTTTATTGTGGCAGACACCAACACTGGAGGTGTTGCGAGGAATTCAAGTCAATGATATCGATGTATTGGGTGCATTTTATCATGGCAGGCACTATTATATGATGTTGATGATGATGATGATCACCATCAATCATCATCGCTGTTTAATCTCCATTTTTCCATACTAGCATGGGTTAGATGAGTTGTCCTGTTGTGAGACAAGCCAGATCAGATGACCATGTTTTGCTTATACAGAACTGTTTCTAGCTTGGTTTCTACAGCTGGATGCCCTTCCTAATGCCAACCACATTTTCAGTGTGGACTGGATGCTTTTTGTTATGATGCCTACATGACCACTTTACAGAGTGGGCTGGGTGCCTTTTGTCCTGTCACCTACATCACTACTTTTCAGTGTGGACTGGATGCCTTTTATCCTGTCACCTACACCACCACTTTACAGTGTGGACTGGGTACCTTTTGTCCTGTCACCTACACCACCACTTTACAGTGTGGACTGGGTACCTTTTGTCCTGTCACCCACACCACCACTTTACAGTGTGGACTGGATGCTTTTTGTCATGACACCTAGACGACCACTTTATAGTGAGGACTGGGCGCTTTTTGTCATGATACCTACATGATCACTTTCTTCACCCTTCTCCATGCGCATCACATATCCATACTAACAGTCTTCTCTCCTTCACACTGTCTCAGATTCCCCTATACATAAGTGTGACAGACAGACGGAGAAATAGGTCTTTCTTTTATAATATATTTTTTCTTTTTTTTTTTCTAGAAACCCCAGCTTGTTTGCGGAGATGAGAAACTATTACAATTCATAACAAGACACTGTCCAATTTTACATGAAAAGTTCTGGCCCACATTTTGGTGTTTTGAAGCAAGAGCACAAACAATTGTTCGGACAATTTTAAAATCTTCTCCTCATATTCCATACCAAAGGTAAATATTTAAACCCTTTCGTTACCACATTTATAACCAGATACACTATATTATCATATTTCCTGGCGCCGAAGACGCTTTGTCCTTGAGGACGCACCTTTTGACAATCAAAAATTTGAAAAAAAAATAATAAACAGCCTTCGCCTCCAGGATGCAATGTAGATTTTTTGAGACTTATTTTAGGAAACAAGTAGCGTCTTCGATGCCAGGAAATATGGTAATTAAAAATTTGGGAGGGAATTGTTTTGTTTTGTTGTTTTTTTTTTTCAATTACCTATTATTTAACCCTTTAGAAATTAAACCGGCTGTATCTGGCCAGAATACTCTCACCTCTTTCTGTTCAAACTGGCTGTAACTGGCCGCTCTTACTGATGTTAAGGTATTGTTCTCAAAATAACTAATATTAAAATCTCATACATTCGATATTATGTGAGATAATCATGTAAGGTAAAACCTTTACCACAAAAATATAATAGTATATATAGAGTAAAGTAAATGCTAAAGGGTTTAACAAAATGGTTGATTTAAGTAGCATTTGGATAATTTAAAAAATTCCAAATATGTGTGTCCCAACACAAATGGCCATAATAATAGTTGATTATTATAAATAATAGTTGAGAAAATCAGGTAAAGTACCCCTGGAAATAGATACAAATGGACAGAAGTGTCTCTATTTACTCATTTCTATCTCCAGAAGTACTTTACCCTATTTTCTTAACTATTGTCTATATTGACTATAATTATGGTCATTTCTGTTGGGACGCACACATATCAAATTACAAAATGCCAAGAAATCCCAGTAGAAGGAAGATGCAGTAGAGGAAGACCACGAAAAACATGGGCGGAGGTGGTGAGAGCAGACTTCAGATCGCTGAAGCTCACGGAGGAGATGACGAAGGACCGTGACAAGTGGAGAGATGCTGTACTGAATAGGACCCGTCCCACCCTTGCAAGATGGGAAAAGTGGACGTAAAATGATGATGATGAGGAGGAAAACTATTTGTTTTAAAATATGTGTATATATATATATAAGTATTGAAATTTCCGTTGAAAACAGAAAAGGTCATAGAAGTGAAGAGTGCTCTATGTAAGTACCAGAGCAAAATTTAATGTATAAAAATCAATACAATATAATTACCTCATTACCAGAGGTTTCCCGAATGAGGCGAATACGAAAGAAACGTCTTCATTTGTTCGTCAGACGAGGCAATATAAAACATGGCTAAATACTTGGAAAGTCTCATCAAGAAAAGCAAAAAAATTATATAAATATAGACAAATGAATTACAATAGCCATATGAAATATATAAAAATCTTTCAAGAAATATAGTTAGGTGTGTGTATATGTATGTATATATGCTCACAGATGTACATATATGTGTATGTACAAATGTATACGTATAGTGAAAAAGTGTGCGTAAATATATATGTTAGGGCAAGTGTATCTGTGTATCTGTAAACTACAGACAGACATGATGTGGTTTTCTGTTTGGCAGGTACACAGAAAAAATAGGGTAATAGATACATTATAAGAATATGAAGGCATGCGTATAAACACACCCACACGCACGTATACTTATATGCGGAAGTAAAAGAGGTAAGGGAGTGTAATAATTAAAAGAAAGTATCATTCTCGATATATTTATAAAAATGGAACAATAATTTAGAAAGAAAAAATTAAAGAAAAGAAGACAAACAAGGTACACGCATACACACACACGTATATCTACAAGAAACGTATATCTATAAGAAATATATATATATATACACGCAAAAAACGTGCAGACAAAAGCGTATGCAAGCACATCTACACACACAGGATACACATATACGCCTCGCCCCATGTATATCTAATCACGCGCACGCACGCGACTGTATACACACTCGCACACACACACACACACAAAAAACACAAAAATATACATGCTTATATACACACGCACACTTACACACCGGAGCTCAGCCATGTGGGTCCTAACTCTTTTCCTATTACCCACTCTACTACCCTAACTATATATATATATGGAGGCACATGTCTTAGTGGTTAGAGCATTGGCCTTGCAATCGAAAGGTTGTGAGTTCAATTCTCAGACCGGGTGATGTGTTGTTTCCTTGAGCAAGACACTTTATTTCACATTGCTCCAGTTTACTCAGCTGTAGAAATGAGATGATAGGGACTGGGGTCCCTATCATTCCACTGCAAAGTGGTCGTGGAGGTGCCACGGCAAAAAAGCACCCAGCACTCACTGTAAATGAGGTTGGTGTTAGGAAGGGCATCCAGCTGTAGAGATCAAGCCTGAATCAGTTCCCGCCCCACCCTTGCAAGCAGGGGAAAACGGACGTAAAATGAAATGAAATGAAGGAAATGATATATATATATATATTCGTGAGTTTTATATTGAATAATAATAATATTCATTTCATTTGCAAGCAAACAGCTTCATTACGCTATGCTTTTTAGATGACCCACGCCATCCTGTTGTTTCTCTGTGTCACATCTAAAATACATAGCACAATGAGGCTGTTTGCTGGCAAACAAATCGAATATTATTATTATTTGTTATAAAGCTCATGGATAAATTTACATATTCGCTATGTTAGAGCGAAAACCAAAATTTAAATTTTTATTTTTTTAACTATATATATATATTTAGATTTACCATATATACTCGAATATAAGTCATCTGGCCCCTACTTTATGTCTGAGAAATGGGCAAAAATTCAAACCCTATTTATAAGCTGAGGCAGCTAATCAACACAATGTTTAGATGACGTATTTTACCATTGATTATTTTGGTTATATATTCCTTGGCTTATATTCAAGTATATATGGTATATATATCTAGATATATATTTAGGAAGGAAATATTCAACCATGAGCTCCTACAGTTTCTGTTTGTGACTTCACACAGACGAGTGTCTTCAGAAACCATAGGAGTTCATGATCGAATATTTTCTTCCTTAAATATACCAACTCTGCATCCCATCATGCATTGGGCACTACTTTGATTTCTGGTGTTTCTGGGCTTCCATAGACACTCCACATCGAATCTATGAGATTTTGATGTCACTTATTTTGAGAACAATATTTTGAGAATTGACAGCCATTGAGATGTCGGCTAGAATACTTTATGGTATTCGTCCCACCCCATTGCAGGCCCAGAGTTCAAATCCTGCTGGGGTCCACTTTGCCTTTCATACTTTCGAGGTCAATAAAAAAAAAAAATACCAGTCCAGTAGTGGGTCAATTTTTTCCTCTATAGAAAAAAAATCTGCTGTGTTCACACACGCATAGACACACACACACATACATACACATATATACAGACACACACACACACATAGACACACACACATACATACACATATATACAGACACACACACACATACATACACATATATACAGACACACACACACATAGACACACACACATACATACACACACATATATACAGACACACACACACATACACATATATACAGACATACACACACATAGACACCCACACATACATACACACACATACACATATATACAGACACACACACACATAGACACACACACATACATACACACACATACATACACATATATACATACACACACACACACATAGACACACACACATACATACACATATATACAGACACACACACACAGACACACACACATACACATACATACATACACATATATACAGACACACACACACATAGACACACACACATAGACACACATACATACACACACACACATACATACACATATATACAGACACACACACACATAGACACACACACATACATACACATATATACAGACACACACACATACATACACATATATACAGACACACACACACATAGACACCCACACATACATACACATATATACAGACACACACACATAGACACACACACATACATACACACATATACAGACACACACACATACATACACACACATACATACACATATATACAGACACACGCACATAGACACACACACATACATACACACACATACATACACATATATACATACACACACATACATACATACATACACCTATATACAGACACACACACATACATACACACACATACATACACATATATACAGACACACACACACATAGACACACACACATACATACACACACATACATACACATACATACAGACACACGCACAGGGTATTTTTATTTTAAATAAAATCCTTCTCTTTTCAGTGAAATCTTAAAAACCCGAGATGGTGGTCGCATTCAGATAGATTGGTTAGAAAATCAAAACACAGTCCACCCGGACTCAGAAAAACGTCCTACAGTTATTCTTTTACCTGGATTAACAGGTAATTATAATTACTTTTACATCTTTGTTGATATTGGAATTCACCCATGTATATGTATATAGACAGACCCACCTATATGTATGTATGTACTTACACACACACACATTTAGCATGAAAGATGGCTTAAAAATGCATCTTGTATAAATGAGTGTGTGTGTATGTGTGTGTGTGTGTATATATATTTATATATATATTGTTATACTTTGGTAGGGTCATGCTGCCAATAAAAATACACACACCTGTTGGTTTTCACTTCAATTTATTATAGATTTTCGGTTGGTTGGTTAGTTCGATAACCGGATGGTTGTTTATAATAATAATAATAATAATAAAATTATTGTGTAAAGTGCTCAGGTGCACTACAACTCGTCAATATAGTACATAGAATAATACACAAATGTCAGGGAAGTACATGTGTGTATGTGTTAGCTGTTCTGTTGGCGGATCTCGGGAAGCATGGAGGCCTTAAAGGATGCAGTGTCTCGACAGCTAACAATTGATGCAGGTAGTTTGTTCCATGCTTCAGCAACTCTGAGCGTGAAAAGATGTTTCCGAAAGTCATGGGAACTGTGCTGTTTTCTTACTTTGTGGGCATGTCCACGTGTGTTAGACACATGGAAATCGAAATATTGTCAAAGCTCTTTTGTCACACATTCTGTGACCTCTTCATTGACTGATTTCTTATTTTGTGTCTCTCCTCCGTGCTGTCCTACGCCATCTTGTTTTTATGCATTGTGAGCTTGGTTTGGGCATTTGTTACATCCAGGTGTCTGTCTGTGTGTCCAGGTGTCTGTGCCTGTGTGTCCAGGTGTCTGTGTGTGTCTGTGTGTGTCTGTGTTTTTGTTTATAATATAAAGTTCTAGAGATAAAAATAACTCGAATGTGGAAAATGAAAACCGAAACGATACCTATAATAATAGCCAAAACCCCAGGACTTACAAATATATACAGTATACAAAAGATAGCACTTCTAGGAATTGCACACATATTACAAAAATTACTATCAATACAATAGAAAAAACGCCACCAAAAACTACACTGCACATACCCAAGGCACACACAGCTGTGCTCGGTAATGCAGTAACTATACACAATTCAAATAATAATAATGATAATAACAATAATAACAATAATGATAACAATAATGATGATAATCAATATAACTGGATCACAGAAAGAACAGACATGACTCCAGGCAGTCCAGTATAACATGTATATATGTATGTATGTGTGTGTGTCTGTGTGTGTTTATTGATTGCTTCAAGAAACAATATATTATTACAGTCACTGTTTTGTTTTGTTGTGTCTTGTAAACATATCTTTAATTGACCTGTCACAATGATTCTATATTACAAACATTGGATTACAGGAATGTGTATATTATTAACCACAGCGTATCACTGGTATTGTGACGGTTTGTGGCTTAGTGGTTAGGCCGTTTGATTCATGATCGTAAGATCATGAGATCGATTCCTGGGCTCATTGTGTCCTTGAGTAAGACTATTTATTTATTTCACATTGGATGTGCAATGTAAATGTGAAAGAAAGGCAGAGCCTGGCTGAAATGAGGGAGAAATTGGGTTTAAGAGGAATTCACCAGGAATTGAACTTTAGTATATAATTAGGTGAGGTGGCGAATTGGCAGAGTTGGTAGAATGTCGGATAGAATGCTTTATGGAATTCGTTCCAGCTCTCTGTTCTCTGAGTTCTAATCCCGCCGAGGTCAACTTTACCTTTCACCTTTTGAGGTTGATAAAAAAAGTACCAGTCTAGTACTGGGGTGGATTCTTCCTCTATATCTCTTACTCATTTCCTCTCTCTCACTTTCTATCTTTCTCTGGAAGAAATATGCTGTACTCTGGCCTGGAGAGGGATGGGCTCTGCCAGGCTTAAAAGTGCCTAAGAAATGCTGTATGTCAATATGGTGCCCCTACAACTCTATCAGGAGTTATGGGACCATTTATATATATATTTAGGTATACACTTTTATTTTTTTACATGAAAGTACACGAAAAA
>OZ024760.1:5260068-5262568 GCA_964016885.1 Eledone cirrhosa | reverse complement strand
ATTATAGAGGAACTAGTGCAAATGAAGACAAGCTTTTAGTAAGTATTATTTCATTCATTTATTTCTTTCATAATTTCCTTGGTCTGATATCTTGATCACTTTATCAGCTTCTTTTCTTTTGCTTTACACCAGAGGCTCTCAAAGATTCTGGGCCATTGCCCACCTCACAGCCTCGTAACACCCTCAGCCCCCCCCCCCCCCCCCCTATTTCCGTAGCACCCACTTTGAGAACCTCTGCTTTATTTGTTTGAATTATAGGTCTATTTGATCAGAGCTGACCTAAGGTTTTGCAACACCACCAACAAAAACATCATTGCTGCATGTTGAAGTAATGCAATATAATGATAATATAGCCATGTGGCTTAGTGGTTAGGGAATTGGATTCGCAATTGTGAGTTTGTGAGTTTGATTCTTAGACCGAGTAATGCATTATGTCTTTGAGCAAGACTATTTTATTTTGCTCTTTCTGCCAGAAGTTGTGACTGGTAGATAGTATCAGGAATGGAAAGACCAATGGAAACAGTTTCCTTGGTCCAATTTGACGAGTTCTAGCCCCACTCGGTGAGTGAATGAGGTCTAGAATCTTGTCAATTGATCTGATTGTTTTGATGTATGTAGGGATCCATAACTCCTGGTTCCCACAGGAACATTTAAAACCTGATTCAGCTCAACTTTTCTCTAGATTTAACCCTTTAGCCTTTAAACCGAATTCTCTCACCTCTTTCTGTTCAAACCGGCTGTAACTAGCCACTGATATTGAGGTTCAGGTATTGTTCTCAAAATAAATAATATCAAAATCTCATAAATTCAATATTATGTGAGATAAAGTGTTTACTGTGAAAATGCAATAGTAAATATAGAGTAATGTAAATGTTAAAGGGTTAAACACAGCCCATTTCTTCCAGAGAGAGAGTGTGTGTGTAAGTTTGAAATAGATGTAGAAGAATCAACTTGCAGTAGTGGACTGGTACTTTTATTTTTTATTGACCTCGAAAGGATGAAAGCAAAGTTGACCTTGGTGGGATTTGAACACAGTGAAAACACAGAGAGGTGGGAAGAATGCTACATAACATTTCTATCTGACATTCCAACAACTCTGCCGATTTGTTTGCTGCCTCTCATAATATCGGCAAAGTTATGTGATATCTGAAACACATATCATGCCTGTGGGTTACACCTGGTTTGATTGGCTATAGGTCCATTTAATCAAAGCTGACCTAATGCTACACAACAACACACAAATCAATTATTTATCTTTAGATCAGAGATCAATATTATTTCTCCCTGTAATGATAAAAACGTACTTTCCTCAGGGGGAAATGGAGGGGGTGGGTAGGCAGAGGGGGAAGAAACAAAACACAAAACAAAACCAAAAACTACAAACACTACATGAATAATTCCATTTAGAGAATTACCAAGTATCTAGGTGTGAATTCTCTCATTTTGGCTCTTGAATAATATATAATAAGTGTCTATTATTTCAATACATTCTGAAATCATTGTATATTCCATTAGTTCTAGCTGAACTTTAGAAAAGACACACTTACGCAGCCACTAATATTGGCACAACTACAAATATCTCTTTTATTTCACAGCTTCATTAATTTTACGGTGATGCATCTAAAATATCTAAAGTCTGTCTCTGTCTCAAGCCTGGAGGCTCGTTCTGCTGGTGCTTAGCCTGGTTTTCCTCAGTGTTAAGGTTAAGTGACTGAGAGCACAAGTACTACATATATATATATATATATATATATATATATATATATATACTGTAGTATATTTATATATATATATATATATATATATATACTGTAGTATATTTATATATATATATATATATATATATATATATATATATATATATACTGTAGTATATTTATATATATATATACTGTAGTATATTTATATATATATATATATATATATATCATCATCATCATCATCATCACCGTTTTACGTCCGTTCTTCCACGCTAGCATGGGTTAGACGGGTTGTACTGTTGTGGGCAGTGTCTGGTCGGCTGACCATGCCTTGCTCATACAGGAACTGATCTGGCTTGATTTCTACAGCTGGATGCCCTTCCTAACACCAACCTCATTTACAGTGAGTGCTGGGTGCTTTTTCGTGGCGCCTACACGTCCACTTTACAGTGTGGGCTGGGTGCTTTTTTGCCGTGGCACCTCCACGACCACCTTGCGGTGGGGGGGGGGGCATATTGTTTATATGCTTCAGCATGTACCCATGGGAGGTCGGGTACCCTGTATTACTGCGTGACGCCAGAAGTCACGGTCGTGTGTCATTGACTTTGAGAGGTGTAGTTGGGTAAGGTCGGCTTTTATCACCTCATCCCAAGTCATCTTGGGTCTCCCCACTCCGCGGTTTCCATCAACTTCTAGTGCTCTGCACCTTTTTATGCAGCTGTCATCCTTCATACGCATCACATGTCCATACCAGCGTAACCGCCTCTCCTGCACGCAGCATTTGATTCCTCTTATGCTCA
>OZ024760.1:5240068-5252568 GCA_964016885.1 Eledone cirrhosa | reverse complement strand
TAACGTCCGTGTTCCACGCTTGCATGGGTTTGGACGGGGGTAGTCCCACTTGAGGCAAGAGTGATTGTCTTGCTCGCATAGGACTGTCTGGCAGGTTTTCTACAGTTGGATGCCCTTCCTAACACCAACCACATTTACAGTGTGGGTCTGGGAGGTTTTTACCGTGTTGCCTACACGGCCACATTACAGCGTGGACTGTGTGTTTTTTTGTCGTGACACCTACACGATCTCATTTGTTTCGGCCTGGATGGCGCGGCACCAACATAACTTTACATAGAACGGGGTGGTGTGGATGGGGTGGGGGTGGTGGCGGGACGGGGTGTATTTTGTTAGAGATGCCTACTGGCAAGGCGGGTCTTCTCTGTTACTGAGTACCGCCAAAGGTCTCGGTCCAGTGACATTGTCTTGGAGAGGTGTAAGTGTGTGAGGTCGGAGTTTATCAGCTCATCCCATGTTTTTCTAGGTCTGCCTATTCCGTGGCTACCGTCTATCTTTATTGCCCTGCACTTTGTTATACAGCTATCGACTTTCATGCGCATCACGTGTCCATACCAACGCAGCCTTCTCTCGAGTAAACAACATCTGATCCCTCTTATCTCTAATTTTTTCCTTAGTTCGTTTATGCTTTGCCGTTCACGTATATTACTGTTACACATCCAGCGGAGCATGCAAGCTTCGTTCCTCTCTAGTCTGCGTATATCCTCTGCACACGATGCCCAGGTCTCACTGCCATGCAACATTGCTGTTCGTATGCAGGCATCGTACAACCTGCCTTTCATTTTTAGGGAGAACCCTTTAGCAGCTAATAGTGGTATAAGCTCTCTGAACTTTTTCCAACCAGTTCTGACTCTAGCTACTGTACTTTCAGAGCACCCTCCCCCACTGCTGATATTATCGCCCAGGTAATGGAAGCTATCCACTATTTCTATAGAACCCTCTGCGCAATTGAAAGAGCTAGTATTTTGTGGGCACTTGCACCAGAACACCGGCCACATGTAAAATCTATGTTCTTAGTTAGCTTACCTGTGATCCCACTACATCTTTTATGCACCCATACTTTGCATTTAGGACATAAAATGGAGTTTCTACCTACGCCTTTCCTACACACCGAGCACGACCATTTCCCAGAAGGGACCGCCGCCTTGTTTTCTTTCCTACAAACTAGAACTTTAGTCTTAGCCAGGTTAATTTTAAGTCCTTTTGACTCTAGGCCGTGCTTCCATGTTTGGAATTTCTTCTCTAGCTCGGCCATTGATTCCGCTATGAGTGTCAGGTCTTCTGCGTATAGGAGTTCCCATGGGCAGCCGGTCTTGAACTCCTCTGTTATAGCCTGAAGGGCAATAATAAATAGTAGGGGGCTGAGAACAGAGCCCTGATGGACGCCAACTTTTACGCTAAACTCTTCACTATATTCGTTGTTAATTCTAACCTTGCTGACTGTTTCTTTATACATGGCTTGTATAGCCCTCACAAGCCATTCGTCAACGCCTAGTTTTCTAAGAGCCCACCAGATAATGGAGCGGGGGACTCTGTCGAAGGCTTTCTTCAGGTCGACAAAAGCTAAGTAGAGGGGTTTACTTTTAGCTAGGTACTTCTCCTGTAGTTGTCGTACTATGAAAAGAGCATCTGTAATATATATATATATATATATATATACTGTAATATATATATATATATATATACTGTAATATATATATATATATATATATATATACTGTAATATATATATATATATATACTGTAATATATATATATATATATATACTGTAATATATATATATATATATACTGTAGTATATATATATATATATATATATATACTGTAGTATATATATATATATATATATATATTCTGTAGTGTATATATATATATATATATATATATATATATTCTGTAGTGTATATATATATATATATATATATTCTGTAGTGTATATATATATATATATATTCTGTAGTGTATATATATATATATATATATATATTCTGTAGTGTATATATATATATATATATATATATATATATATATTCTGTAGTGTATATATATTCTGTAGTGTATATATATATATATATATATATATACACTGTAGTATATATATATATATATATATAAATAACGAAGGAAATGTGGTAAGGAACCAGGTGGACCATAACGCACCAAAGTACTCAATACTTAGGGTAGTAGAGTGGGTAATAGGAACGAGTAGGACCCCGACGGCTGAGCTCAACCCGTTTCGATATATATAGGTAAAATTCCGTTATAACGAATTCCATTATAACAAAATTTTTTCAATATCTGAGGTAATAACAAACAAATGCTTGATTTGTTTCTGTCGATCTTGTTATAAAGAATTTTTCGTTACAAATTTTTTTTATACCCCGTCAATTTCATTATAACAGAATTTCACTGTATTTACTTATTTTATTTTAGTTTTTATTTTACTTTTATTTGTTGTTTTCCTCCCCCACAGACACCAAGAACATACTGTGCCACTGATACGGAAGACTTAGAAACTGTTGTAAATCATGTGAAGAAATGTTACCCAGATTCACCATTATTTGGGGTTGGAATCTCTCTAGGAGGGTAAGTGGGTCATGCTTCATGCTTCAGTTTGACCTATTTTCCTTGTTATTGTTGTTATTGTTGTTATTTGGGGTGGGAATCTCTCTAGGAGGGTAAGTGGGTCATGCTTCATGCTTGACCTATTTTCCTTGTTATTGTTGTTATTGTTGTTATTTGGGGTGGGAATCTCTCTAGGAGGGTAAGTGGGTCATGCTTCATGCTTCAGTTTGACCTATTTTCCTTGTTATTGTTGTTATTGTTGTTATTTGGGGTGGGAATCTCTCTAGGAGGGTAAGTAGGTCATGCTTCATGCTTGACCTATTTTCCTTGTTATTGTTGTTATTGTTGTTATTTGGGGTGGAAATCTCTCTAGGAGGGTAAGTAGGTCATGCTTCAGTGATTACATTTTACCTATTCTCCTTGTTGTTAATGTTGTTGTTGTTATTTAGTGTTGGAATCTCTCTTGGAGTCAAGCTTTAGTGAAGTGGGTCATGCTTCAGTGATTAGGTTTTACCTATTTTCCTTGTTATTGTTGTTGTTGTTAATATTGAAGTTATGAACTGTTGGAAAAGAGTTCAAACATGTTAGGACGAGTTATCTCGTCTATGGCACCGAAGAGGTTAATGAAATGTGGTGAAAATGCTGTCTTTCACACTGCTATGGTTATATAGTTGGTCGTGTGACTGGACAGAGTGTACTAGGTGTGTATATTTGTGTATTTTGGTCTTTTCAGGATGATAATGACTGGTTATTTAGCAAAATGTGGTGAAAATGCTGTCTTCCAAGCTGCTATGGCTGTATCAGCCGCATGGGATTCCTTTGAATCATCAAAAACTCTGGAACAACCGATTAATTACCTCCTTTTCAACAAATATTTGGCCAGAAATCTCGTTAGTCTGGTTCATAAGTAAGTATATATATATATATACATCTTGAAGAAGGGCTAAAGCCTGACACGTTAAACTTGCTTTCCCCTTTTCCATATAAAGTGTGAAACTAATAAGACTTTTTGAACTTCTGTTTTGCCATTTCCTTGAACTACATTTATATATATATATATATATATATATAGCGTCTAACCCATGCTAGCATGGAGGTTAAACGATGATATATATATATATATATATATATATATATATAAACAAAGAAAGTGTGGTAAGATACCAAGTGGACCCTAACGCACCAGAGTACTTGATACTTAGGGTAGTAGAGTGGGTAATAGGAAAAGAGTCAGGGCCCCGACAGCAGAGCTCTGACCGTTTTGACAGCTAGATCAGTTTTGGTTTAGCTGTCGAAACAGCCGGAGCTCTGCCGTCGGAGTCCTGACTCTTTTCCTATATATATAATTGAATATACAAGAGAAGTAAACACAAATATAAACATACATGTGTTTGAATTATAAGGGACCAAGTTCGCTAGGGTGAAAGAAATACTAACTATAACAATATGGTTTGCCAGACTCGATTTAAAGTAATAAATCAAGAAAAAGAAGAACAAACCTATATTGGGCAACTGCCTGAACACCCAGACAGCTTTGGTAGCTGTTTTGAAATTTATTTAGCGAAGGAAATTATCAATTTTCTGCTCTTCAGTGGGTGTAAAAATGAGTAATCCCTCCACTTCTAAGTACATCAGAAGACTGAATAGTGTGCAAATATGAAATAACGCACATGGCATCAGAACCTAGCGTGTCTCATAAACATACGCTGCTAAAAATAGCAGTCGAGTTTACACGTCATTTAAATTAGCTTGACAAGAAGGAGCCGACAATGTCAGAGGTATATTTTGAGTTAGAAACTCAATATTTTTATTACATGGCTCAGAAAAACTTGTTTCTTTGAGCTATTTAATTGTAAGCAACTATTTTGAGTAGACATTTTGACTATTTTGAGCTAGACATGTTAAAGTATGTATGCTTGTTTGTATACACATTCACCCACACACATATACATCATTGTCACCCATGTATATAATATGAATATATATATATCTAACCCATGCTAGCATGGAAAAATGGATGTAAAATGGGGATGATGATGTATATATATATATATTATTCAAAATATTAATAAATGAAGACATTCACATAATCAAAATATATGTTTTATTACATATATTTCGAAGGTACTGTGCTGTTTTTTCAGTACGTCCTCATCAGATAAAATACATGAAGTGATGTATGACATACCTCAACGGTCTTGATGGTTCAATTCCAGTATTGCCAATACTGAAATTAAACCATCAAGACCGTTGAGGTATGTCATACATCAATTCATGTATTTTATCTGATGAGGACATACTGAAAAGACAGCACAGTACCTTCGAAATATATATAATAAAACATATATTTTGATTATGTGAATGTCTTCAGTTATTAATATTTTGAATAATATTAATAACTCCAGAAAACTTCCTTGTAGAGTGCTTTTAATCTATTGTAAAACTATATTCATTGAGTAATCAACGAACTATATTAATCTTTGGTTATATATATATATATATATATATATATATATATACACACACAAACACATACTCTCACCACACACATGTCTAGTTCTTTATATGTCTCCCCATTTATTTAATCTTCTGAACATGGATATTATTAGTTTGCTGTAGAATAATGTATATATATTCTATTATGTGTTTTTATTTTTTAAGAAGGAAGATTTCTCTTTCACATCTAAGCTGGTGTTAGGGACGCAACTTAACAAAGGGTCTTACATTGAATTATGATAGAAGGCTTTTAGATAAATATAAGTATTTTAACCCTTTAGCATTTAAACTAGCTGTATCTGGACAGAATTTTCTCACCTTTTTCTGTTCAAAATGGCTGTAACCAGCCACTCATACTGATGTTATTTATTTTGAGAACAATACCTTAACATCAAAATCTCATTAATTCGATATTATGTGAGATAAAGCCTTTACTACAAAATACGATAGTAAATATAGAGCAATATAAATGCTAAAGGGTTAAAACATACTGTTTTGTATCAGGAAAATGGTGGAGGGGTTTGTTGCTTAGTGGTTAGGGTGTTGGACTCATGATCATAAGGTTGTATGTTTGATTCTTGAACTGGGCAGTATGTTGTGTTCTTGAGCAAGACACTTAATTTCATGCTGCTTTTCATATTTAGATTGGGAGCCCTGTCGTTAAAACACCTAAGAAATATCCTATGAGATGTAACCTTGTAGGAGGCAAGCTAAGCCAACATAGGTGTGAACTGTAACAACAACATGATAGGACTAGGGCCTCTATCATTAACGCTTTAGCATTTAAACCAGCCATAACCAACCGTTCATACTGATCTTAAGGTATTGTTCTCAAAATAAATAATATCAAAATCTCATAGATTTGATATTATGTGAGTTAATCATATGAAATAAAGTGTTTACAGTGAAAATACAATAGTATATATAAAGCAATGTTAGGTGTGAGCTGTGACAACATGACAGGACTGAGGTCCCTATTATTAAAACAGCTGAGAAACCTGCTTGGTGTGAGCTGTGACAACAACATGATAGGACTGGGGTCCCTATTATTAAAACAGCTGAGAAACCTGCTTGGTATGAGCTGTGACAAGAACATGATAGGACTGGGGTCCCTATTATTAAAACAGCTGAGAAACCTGCTTGGTATGAGCTGCAACAACAACATGATAGGACTGGGGTCCCTATTATTAAAACAGCTAAGAAACCTGCTTGGTATGAGCTGTGACAACAACATGATAGGACTGGGGACTGAGAAACCTGTTAAGTATGAGCTGCAACAACTTGATAAGATTAGGGTCCCTGTCATTAAAGTACTTGAAAAACTTGCTATGTATGAGCTGTAAATTTCATTTAATTTAATTCTATCCTAAAACCAAGGTCAGTTTCACCTGAGTTGGTATCAAAAGGTTTAAAAAATAAGTGAATTAAATAATTTCTTGATCGAAATTTAACTCCTGGAAACTTCATTTTCAGAAATATTGAATTATTTGAACATCATTTTGACATGGACTATGTGATGAAGGTATGTTGTATGTTTCTAAAAAACTGATCTTCTGCTTACTAGATAGACATATACCATACATGTATATATACTTGTGTATAAGTCGTATTGATTTATATGACAATATGATGTAAAAAACCAGCATGCGACTTATCTACAGGACCTATGGAATCTCAGTTTAACATATATGGTACATTGTAAATGTATGTATGTATGTAAACTAGAGTTCTGATATATCTAGCAATGCAACTTATACACAAGTATATATAGTATGTATGTGAGTATATATAGTACATATTTTTTCCCCCAAAATGGCTGAATGAATACACACGTGCTTTTTCTCAAAAAATATTTAATTTTTTTCTGATCCTTCCTCTCTATCTAGCTATCTATCTTTCTAACTCTATCTTCTGATGAAGGACTAATGTTCGAAATGTAAAAACTCTTTCCCTACTATATCAAGCGTTAAACTAATATATTTCTTCACTGTACTGTGTTTTGTTTGGTTTGCTGTTTCCATTTACTTTTTGCATGCATATATATATATATATATATATATATAGTTTAGGGATTGTAACATCCAGTTACTGTAGGTTCACCAAAGTGTGCACTAGATTTGTAGTTTCTAGTATGTACTTAGGGCTTGTATTAAGCAGTGTAAAATAATAATAATAATAATTGTTTCTACTTTTGGCACAAGGCCAGCAATTATCCCAGTGCATTACTGGTACTTTATTTTATCGACCCTGTAAGCAAAGTTAACCTCGGCGCGATTTGAACTCGGACCATAAAGGGCCGTAACTCTTTGCTGTAAAGCATGGCGTCCTACCCTCTACCGATACTGCCAATAATAATAATAATAATAATTGTTTCTACTTTAGGCACAAGGCCAGCAACTACCTCCAGTGCATTACTGGTACTTTATTTTATCGACCCCGTAAGGATGAAAGGCAAAGTCAACCTCGGCGGGATTTGAACTCAGATCGTAAAGGGACGTAACTCTATGCTGGAAAGCATGGCGTCCGACCCTCCACCGATACTGCCAATCCCCCGCCCATTAATAATAATAATAATATGGACAAGATGTTAAATTTTCATTACGTTTATTGAGGTGTGACGCGTGTTTCGCAATTGATCAGCTCAAGGTTCAATCTGTATTGATCGGGCCCGACTCAGGAATCAAAAGCTCATCAGACTTCTGTTAGAGCAATGGCGGAATGATTCCTGTACAGCGTTAAGAAAATATATATCTCTTCTCATTCATTTGTTTTAGTCAATTTTACTTAACTTGTTTTACTTCATATTTCTCACCTGTATTCTCTGATTCTAACCAATTCTATATTTACCGTATCATCATCATCATCATTTCATTTTATGTCCGCTTTTCCCTGCTTGCAAGGGTGGGACGGGAACTGATTCTGGCTTGATTTCTACAGCTGAATGCCCTTCCTAACACCAACATCATTTACAGTGAGTGCTGGGTGCTTTTTTTCCGTGGCGCCTCCATGTACACTTTACAGTGAGTGCTGGGTGCTTTTTTGCCGTGGCACCTCCACGACCACTTTGCAGTGGAATGATAGGGACCCCAGTCCCTATTATCTCATTTCTACAGCTGAGTAAACAGGAGCAATGTGAAATAAAGTGTCTTGCTCAAGGAAACAACACATCACCCGGTCTGAGAATTGAACTCACAACCTTTTGATTGCAAGGCCAATGCTCTAACCACTAAGCCATGTGCCTCCATTATAATATAAGCAGAGAAATATTTGACCAAAAGATCGATGGTAAAATGTGGTGTTGGTGGTGGGGTGGGGGGTGGGATCGGCTTGCATATGGCATCTATACAATGTGTTGATTAGCTGCCTCGGCTTATAAATAGGGTTTGAATTTTTGCCCATTTCTCATATATAAAATCGTGTAGGGGCACAGCTTATATTCAAATATATACAGTATATCTTAACCATAACCTGTCATATTTCTAATGTTTTCACTGATTCTAACCAGTTCTAGATTTATATTTTAACCTTAACCTGTGAAAATCAGAAAACAGTACAGCTCCCCTGACTTTTGGAAACATTTTTCCAATCTCAGAGTTGCTGATGCATGGAACAATCTACCTGCACCAGTTGTTAGCTATCGGGACACTGCATCCTTCAAAACTTCCATGCTTCCCAAAATTTGCCAACACTACACCTGATATTCCCCCTCCATACACATGCACGTATGTGTGTGTGTGTGTGTGTGTGTGTGTGTGTGTGTGTGTGTGTCTCTTTGTGTATATCGTGACTCATACACTGTTCACTTTCTTGACTTTTGTACATTATTCTATGTAATATATATGCACCTTTGATGAGTGGTAGTGCACCTGAGCACTGTACACAATAATTTTCATTATTATTATTATATTTCTAAACTGTTCGCTTTGATACTAACCTATTCTAGATTTATATTTTAACCATAATCTATGATATTTCTAACCTGTTCTCACTGATTCTAACCTATTCTAGAGCCAGACTATAAAGGAATTCGATGACAGATTCACTGCTAAACTCTTTGGTTATGGCACCTGGGAGAAATATTACAGGGATGCCTGCCTTAACGATAAGCTTCATCTCATAAAGATACCATTACTCTGTCTAAACGCCGCTGATGACCCCTTCTCTCCATATCACGGTAAGAGAAATTCCACTCATATATATGTACATTATATATATTTAAAATAAATTTAATTACTGTATTTCCCAATGCCAAAGACGCTACTTTTTTTCTAAAATAAGTCTCAAAAATCTACCATGCGACCTGCAGGCCGAAGGTTGTTTATTTATTTTTAAATTTTTGGTTGTCAAAATTAGGGTGTGTCCTCGAGGACGAAGCGACTTCGGCACCAGGAAATATGGTACATAATAAACAACACCATATAATTATTCCATTACCAAAGGTTTCAGGAGACTAGACAAAACTATTTCAACTGATGAACGAGCTGGACGTTTCTGTAAGGAGCGTCTAGTCTCCTGAAACCTTTGGTAATGGAATAGTTATATTGTGTTGTTTATTATGTAATATATATATATATATATATAAAATGATTATTATTATTTTTGTTATAAGGGCGGTGGATTGGCAGAATTGGGAGAGGGTCGGACGCCATGCTTTGAAGCATAGAGTTACGGCCCTTGCCATTCTGAGTTCAAATCCCGCCGAGGTTAACTTTGCCTTTCATCCTTACGGGGTCGATAAAATAAAGTACCAGTAATGTACTGGGATAATTGCTGGCCTTGTGCCTAACGTAGAAACAATTATTATTTTTGTTATTATTGTTATTAAGCTTTGGATTGGCCGAATTGGTGGAGCGTTGAACACCATGCTTTGCAGCATGGACTTATAGCCCTTTACGTTCTGAGTTCAAATCTTACGGGGGTCGATAAAATAAAGTACCAGTCATGCACTGGGGTCGATTTAATCGACTTTCCCCTCCCCCCAAATTGCTGGCCTTGTGCCTATATAAGAAACCATTATTAGTAGTATATATATCCTGCCAAGGTTAGCTTTGCCTTTCGTCCTTACAGGGTCGATAAAATAAAGTACCAGTAATGCACAGGGGTTGATTTGGTTGACTTTTCCCTCCCCCAAAATTATTGGCCTATATATATATATATATATATATATATTATTTCTGAAGACAGCATATATATGTGTAGGTATGTATATTCCCTCTGATAGTTTGTAAAAATTTTACATTGATCTATATGATATACATACCAACACACACATATATATCCTAGAAACGATCGTTAAATGATGAATTTTTTAATATAAGGAACTGTTTCTTTGTTTTTATTCATTATTTTTATTAATTTAGATATATATATATATATAGTAATAATAAATTTGAAGACTAATCCAAAGAGGGCTTGATAAGGATAAATATATATCAAATATATAAGAACTGTAGAGCAAATATTTTAATAAATATATGTATATATATATATATACTTGAGTTTAAGTCGACCCCACTATTTTATGTCTGAGAAATGGGCAAAACTCCAAACCTTGTTGACGCAGAATTCTACCATTGATTTTTTTGGTCACATATTCCTCCTCGGCTTCTATTCGAGTTTATATGGTAACTAACTAATTAACTAAGTATATGTATGACTGACTAATACCAAATTCCTTGCATTCTTTCTTCTTGCAGCAATTCCAGTTGCCCAGGCCAAAGAAAACAAAAATGTTGCCTTCGTTATTACATCCCATGGAGGCCATATTGGGTTCATGGAAGGCATATTCCCCCGGCACGCTAACTACATGGACCGCCTTTTCGTACAGTTTGCCGATGCTATTTTTAAACATGCGCACACGGAACTAAAGACCGAGTAAAGACATTTCAAAGAACCTTACTCGCCCTCTCCCACACCGCCCACCCTGTGCATAAACGCACACACAATGCACACACATACACATACACATACAGCCTCCCTCATACATGCACACACAGACACACACACACACACACACATATATATATATATCATCATCATTGTTTAACGTCCATTTTTCACGCTAAACAATGATATATAGATATATATATATATATATGCACACACACACACACACATGTATACATATATATATATATATATATATATATATATATATATATATATATATATATATATATATATGTATATCTATATATCTATATCTACACACACATATATATATATATATTTATGTGTATATATATATATATATATATGGCCAAGATGTTACTAATTGTAACTAGTAGGATAATTATTCAACTTAGTACTCTATACTTAAAGCAGGTAGAGTGTAGATATTATTATTATTATTATTATTATTATTATAATAAAACAGATATAGGGCAATGGATTGGACAGAATTGGTAGAGTGTCGAACAAATTTCTTAGCAGTATTTGTACTAGCTCTTTAATGTTCTGAGTTCAAATCCTACTGAGGTTAGCTTTGCTCTCATCCTTGATAAAATAAAGTACCTGTAATGCATTGGGGTCGATTTAGTTGACTTACACCCGCCCTGTCTCTAAGCTGTTGGCCTTGTGCTAAAATTAGATATCATTATCAGATAGCTATACCCCATGGTCAGGCTTAAACCATTTTGAAAATTGGAAAACAAAATGGTTTCAGCTTGTCTGTAGGATATATATATATATATATATATATATATATATATATATTTATATATATATTTATATATATATATATATATATATATATATTTATATATCTTATAATAATAATAATGGTTTCTACATTTGGCACAAGGCAAGCAATTTCAAGGGTGGGGGTGTGGGGGTGGAAGTTGATTAAATCGACCTCAGTATGTTACTGGTACTTTATTTTATCAACCCCTGTAAAGATGAAATGCAAAAATTGACCTCGGTGGTATTTGAACACAGGACGTAAAGGGGCGTAACTCTATGTCGCAAAGCGTGTGTCCGACGCTCTACCAGTTACTACCAAGGCATCACCCTCACACACACATATATATCTCTCTCTATATATAAATATCTATCTATAAATATATATATATACACACACATACACATACATATATACATGCTTATATATATACACATATATACACTACATAGCTAGAATTTAGTGAAGCAAAACTTCATCCATGTTATTTTCTTTCGAAATAATTTTCGTTTTTGTTGAGTTTATTTTTTATCTTTTGTCTCAACTCTGAGTGGAGGGAAAGTTATTGAAAATGTAAAATAGTTTTATTTTTAACTGCCACCCTGCCCTCCGATCGTCCCCACCTACCTGGCCGCCCCACTCCCAGC
Organism: Eledone cirrhosa; assembly: GCA_964016885.1. Taxonomy (NCBI): domain Eukaryota; kingdom Metazoa; phylum Mollusca; class Cephalopoda; order Octopoda; family Eledonidae; genus Eledone; species Eledone cirrhosa. The sequence continues at coordinate 5,240,183 of OZ024760.1, read as the reverse complement.
TGCACCACCCTCGACTACCCATCCCTCAGATTTTTAATTCGAAATATATAATTAACTTTTTTGGCACTGTGAGCAACATAAGTTGCTGATAGAGTAATCTCCCCCTGTCAGGGGT
>OZ024760.1:5220068-5225068 GCA_964016885.1 Eledone cirrhosa | reverse complement strand
ATATATGAATAAATTTTTGCAAATGTCTTTCATTGTAGTAATTATATAAAAAAATTAACAAAAACAAAAAAAGTCTTGTGTGTTTTTCTTCTTTTATATATATTAACATGGCTTTTGACAACAGTTGGTGATATGCATGTAAGTAAATATTCTCTTTATCTGATATTTTGTAACTAACCTTACATAGATCGATAACGAAGTATAGTTACGATGTATTATCATCACCTAGAAACGATCGTAAAGCAGTGAAGTATATTTCTAAAGACTTGAATTTTTATTTCATTGTTTTCCTTTTAATGTTTTATTGTTTTCCGGGATTTATTTTAACCAACCTACAACATTTTCAACATACGGATTACATTGAGTTCTTCATGCAGACTAGACCCCACAACTTACCGTGGATATCTCTGTGTATATTAACAACTGTGAATGTGTGTGTGTGTGTATATGTGTGTCAGTGTGAGTGTGTGTATATAAGGGTTGGCTGAAAAGTTCATAGGCTGACCAAGATACTCTCATGGTATGACCAAAGGACGCCTATTTTTCAATGGAAAGAAACAATGTAGTTATTAATAAGAAGAGTTGAAATTAAGGTATGCAAGATTTCACAGCTCTAGCATCACTCCTTCATAGTCAGCCGATGACCAAGATACTCTCATGGAATGGCGAAATGAGGTACATTTGTCAACATAGTCCATGGAAAGAAACAATGAAGTTATTAATAAGAAGAGTTGAAATTAATGCATGTAAGATTTCACAGCTCTAGCATCACTCCTTCATATTCATCCTCTGAACTTTTTAGTCAACCCCTGTATATATATATGTATGTGTGTCAGTATGCATTTATAATCCATCCATGGGCCTCAGACTTTCAATGGAATCATAGAGGCCCTATTGTGACATATGTTTCTTAGGCTGTTATACCTAGTACTAGCATTTAAACCGGCTATATCTGACCAGAATTTTCTCACCTCTTTCTGTTCAAACTGGCCATAACCAACTGCTCACACTTATGTTAAGGTATTGTCCTCAAAATAAATAATATCAAAATCTCGTTGATTTGATATTATGTGAGATAATTATGTGAAATAAAGCCTTTACCATGAAAATACAATAGTAAATATAGAGTAATGTGAATACTAAAGGGTTAATGCAGCCTTCTTCTGTTTTGGCAGAAACGTTAGAATGCCTGACAAAATGCTATGTGGTAGTATTTATACCTACTCAGCTTTCCGAGTTCATATTGGTGCTATACAGTTTCCACACTCTAAATGTGGTTGGTGTTAGGAAGGGCATCCAGCTGTAAAAATCCCACTGATGTTTGAGTCTTTTAATGCTGTGATGTAGTTCGCAAGCGAAGTGGAGTGTCTTAGTTTCTTGTTTGCGAAAGAGTGGAGATGTGTTCGAAATCTATTTTTGAACGGGCCAGAGGTAGCCCCTATATAATGTTTAACGCTACTTCTGTTTTGGTAGAAACGTTAGAATGCCTGACAAAATGCTATGTGGTAGTATTTATACCTACTCAGCTTTCCGAGTTCATATTAGTGCCATCCAGTTCCACACTCTAAATGTGGTTGGTGTTAGGAAGGGCATCCAGCTGTAAAAATCCCACTGATGTTTGAGTCTTTTAATGCTGTGATGTAGTTCGCGAGCGAAGTGGAGTGTCTTAGTTTCTTGTTTGCGAAAGAGTGGAGATGTGTTCGAAATCTATTTTTGAACGGGCCAGAGGTAGCCCCTATATAATGTTTAACGCTACTTCTGTTTTGGCAGAAATGTTAGAATGCCTGACAATATGCTATGTGGTAGTATTTATACCTACTCAGCTTTCTGAGTTCATATTGGTGCCATCCAGTTCCACACTCTAAATGTGGTTGGTGTTAGGAAGGGCATCCAGCTGTAAAAATCCCAGCTAAATTTTACAGTTCCGTCTGAGCAAGACACAGCATGGATAATCTGGCCAGACTTGTCTCGTGCCATGGACATCCCGTCTAACCCATGCAAGGGTGGAAAATGGATGGTAAACAATGATGATGATGATGATGATGATAATAATATCCCACTGAGGTCAACTCTGTCTGTCATCTTTCTGAGGTTGTTAAAACACAGTATCAGTCATGTACTGGGGGTTGATTTAATCATCTTTACTCTCCTTCCCCACAAACTTGCAGACTTGTGTCTGTGTCTGCCTAAATTAGAAATAGTTATTTGTAATTTATTCTTACACCAGAAATTATAAATACATAATTGTGTCTACTTTTGGCACAAGGTCAGCAATTACCCAGTACATTACTGGTACTTTATTTTATCGACCCCGTAAGGATGAAAGGCAAAGTTGACCTCGGCGGGATTTGAACTCAGAATGGAAAGGGCCGTAACTCTATGCGTCAAAGCATGGTGTCTGACCCTCTGCCGATACTGCCAATCCACCACAAATACATAATAGTCCGGGGCAATGTATTTTTCTTCCTTTCTGTGCTTTTGCATCATGATGTGGCCTCTACATGGACCCCCAACACAATCACTGCTACCATCACCATCACCACCATCACTGTCATCAACACCACTATCACCACCACCTATACCAGCAACAACATCACCACCAACATCACCACCATCACCACCATCACTGTCATCAACACCACTATCACCACCACCTATACCAGCAACAACATCACCACCAACATCACCACCAACACCACCACCACCACTATCAACACCACTATCACCACCACCTATACCAACACCACCACCACCATCAACACCACTATCACCACCACCATAACCAACAACAACATCACCACCAACACCACCACCACCACCATCAACACCACTATCACCACCACCTATACCAACAACACCACCACCACCACTATCACCACCACCACCACCACTATCACCACCACCACCACCACTAACAACATCACCACCATCACCAAAAGCATCACCACCACTATGTATATATATATATTCATATATACATGTGTGTGCGTATATATATATATATATATATATATGCGTGTGTGCGTGTGTGTGTGTGTGTGTATATATATTCATATATATTCATATATACATCTGTGTGTGTATATATATATATATATGTGCGTGTGTGCGTGTGTGTGTGTATATATATTCATATATATTCATATATACATGTGTGTGTGTATATATATATATATATATATGGGCGTGTGTGTGTGTGTGTATTATATATATCTAGAGAAAGAGAGAGAAAGAGGGATGGAGTGGGAGAAGTGTGGTTAGAAGGTAGATGTATATATATGGAAAGAGAGGGGGGGAAGGAGGGCGGGAGAGGAGATGAAATTGATACTGAAATTAAAGACTGAAAAAGACTGGTGCGGACAACAGATTTGAAAATAACAGGACATTGGTGATGGCGGGGTGTAGCATGTGTATGTGGGTGGGGTGGGGTGGAATGGGGGGAGGGAGTGGGGAGAGAGAAGTATACATACACACCTAAACACATATATATATATATATCCTTTTCTCTATCTCTTTCTTCCCCTCTCTCTAAAGAGGGATATATATATATGTATATATATATATATATATATATATATATATATGTATATATATATATATATTTAAAGGTTAAACAAGGTTCGATGAATAAATCAAAGAATGAGTTTTACAATAGATTGGAAGCACTCAACAGTTATGGTTTTCCAGAGTTATTAATATTCATTCAAAATATTAACAAAATTAGAACTTCATTGTGATCAAGTATATTTTATTATACATATTTCAGAGGTACTGAGCTAACTTCAACAGTACGTCCTCATCAGATAAAATAAGATGATGCATAACATACCCTGACAGTAGATGGTTAAGATCCAGTCATGGTAGTCATATATCCCTATATATCTCTCTATATATATATCTATATATATCTCTCTATATATATATCTATATATATATCATCATCATCATTTTACGTCCGCTTTTCCCTGCTTGCAAGGGTGGGACGGGTCTTATTCAGCACAGCATCTCTCCACTCGTCACAGTCCTTCGTCATCTCCACCGTGAGCTTCAATGATCTGAGGTCTGTTCTCACCACCTCCGCCCATGTTTTTCGTGGTCTACCTCTACCACGTCTTCCTTCAACTGGCATTTCTTGGCACTTCTTCACCCATTGGTCATCCTCCATGCGCATTACATGTCCATACCACCTCAGTCTCCTCTCCCGTACACTACATTCTATCCCTCTCAGACACAGTTTCTCTCTCAATACATTTATGCTGGGTCGTTCACGCACATTTACACTGCACATCCAACGGAGCATGCTTGCCTCATTTCTCTCCAGCCGTCGCATATCCTCTGCAGTTGCTGCCCATGTCTCACTACCATGCAGCATCGCGCTCCTCACACAGGCATCATACAACCAGCCTTTCGTATGCAGGGAGAACCCCTTCTTCGTCAACAGAGGAAGCAGCTCCCTAAACTTCTTCCAACCCGTCTTTATTCTAGATACTATGGCCTCGGAACACCCTCCTCCCATGCTAATCTGATCTCCTAAGTACCGGAAGCTATCCACCACTTCTATAGTGCCCTCCTGCATTTGAAAAATGTGTCTATCAATGCGACTTCTACTGTCTAATTTCCCTGTATATCTACTGCATACATATTTCTCCCTACCTGTTAGTTTGCCTGCTATCCCGCTACATCTCTTGTGTACCCAGGATCTGCATTGTGTGCATTTTATAGAATTTATGCCAGTTCCTTTTCTGCATATCGAACATGGCCATTTCCCTGACGGAATCAGGGTTTTGTCCTCTTTTCTACTCATCAACACTTTTGTCTTAGCTAGGTTCACTCTCAGTCCTCTTGTTTCCAACTGCTGTTTCCAACTGCTGTTTCCATAGCCAGAATTTATTCTCTAGCTCCTCTACTGATTCTGCTATAAGAACCAGATTGTCAGCATAGAGAAGTTCCCATGGACAGCCAGTCTTAAACTCCTCTCTTATGGCTTGGAGGACTATAAT
>OZ024760.1:5200068-5212568 GCA_964016885.1 Eledone cirrhosa | reverse complement strand
GGTAAAGCCGTTACCGTGAACATATAATAGTATATATAGAATAATGTAACTGCTAAAGGGTTAAAACATTTTTTCACACCCAACAAATGCAGTCTCCTTCATTCCACACCAATTTGTCTGATTCTGAGAATGGATCTTAATAACCTATTGATCAGTAATTGATTGACAATTGATCAGTAGAGTACGTACAGAAAATATAATAGACAAAGGAAATTTCTCAAATATTTTGTTATTAAACATCATTATTGTCAACATAATCACATTGTTAACATAACATTGTTAATATATCAGTCAATATGTCCACATTGTCAACATAACCACATTGTTAACATATCTGTTAATATTGTCAACTTAACAACACTATCAGTGCAAACACTATTGTGAACATAACCACACTGATAACACATCAGTCAACATGTCAACACCAACACCATTGTTAACATAAACATATTGTCAACACATTTATCAACATTATTAACATAACCACATTGTCAACATGTCATCATTGTCAACATTGTTAACATAACACTACTGTCAACATAACCACTTTTATAAACACAAAATTGTCAACATATCAGTCAACATAACCATATTGTTAACATATCAGCCAACATAACCACTTTGTTAACATAACATTGTTAACATATCAGTAAACATAACACCACTGTCAACATAACCACATTTGATTGTAGCTTTCAAGAAGGAATATAAACAATTATATACGTTGGACAACAACAACAATTTCTGCAAACTTTACCAATTTTTTTATCTTATTTCTTCTACATCCAATGGTATTCTACATACTTTCGTTTTGTTCTTTCTTTTTTCGTTTTTAATGTTTATTTTTGTTATTACTACTACTGTCAACATAACATAATTGTCAACATAATATCACATTGTCAACAGAAGCACATTGTCAACACAACACAATAGTCACCATAATACTATTCGTTTTTGATGTTTATTTTTATTTGTTAATTCTACCATTGTCAACACAACTGTCAACATCATTGTCAACATTGTTAACATAACAACAATAATATATATGCACATACACACACTCATATATGCACATACATAAATATATACATATATACATACATACACAGACAAACACACATAAATATATATATATATTGTATATGCAACATTCTCATCTTACACGCTCTTCAACGGCAATGGGCTGTACCTCACAAGTTGTCTATGGAAATCTACATTAAACCACGACAATAAAACCGCCCCCGCCCCAAAAACAAACACAAAAACAAAAATCAAGCCCAAAACAAACAAACAAACAAGTTTTCATAAGACAAATTACGTTGACCCACATAGAAATCTAAATTTAGTTGACCCACATTTGTGCCAGTTACGGTCCTTGACTAACTAAGAACCAAGAACTGCTGAAAGTACCAAGTTGAAGAAACCTGGGACTTGAAGTCTGGAACTTTGAAACAAATACAAGAACCTGGATGAGGGCAATTATGTCAGTTGATGAGCCCCAGAGAAGTTACGACCCTGTGAAGCGGAACTGTAGAGTTGAGGTGGCAATGGTTGAAGCAGACTCTAACCAGGAACGACTTCTGACCAACAAGGAGAAGAAGAAGTTGAAGAAACGAAGGAAAACGAATGACCAAGGAAGAAGGGATGAAAGAAAACAACGAGAACGACGAGAAAGAGAGGAATATTATGAAGAAGAGGAAGGAGAGGAAGAAGGAGAATATGGAAATTTTGATATAGATGAAGAAAATGAAGGAGAAATGGAAGGAGGAATGGAGAAAAGACTGGAGGAAGTAAGGGCTTGTATGAGATTTCGTATTCTACATTCAAATAAACTGAAAAAAGTGAAGCAGTCAACTTTTTCTGCTTCTGTTTCTTCTCCAACTTCCGGCCCTTATTCAGCTCCAGCCTCCTCTTCCTCTTCTTCAAGACCAGCAGATAATTCGGAGGAGTATGGAGGAGATGATGGTACCCATGATCTTCGACTGAAGATCAACAGCCGAGAAAGACGGAGAATGCACGATTTGAACGCAGCCCTAGACGGTCTCCGAGAAGTCATGCCCTATGCCCACGGGCCATCCGTGCGCAAGTTGTCCAAGATCGCTACGCTGCTTCTGGCCAAGAACTACATCCTTATGCTGAACAGCTCACTGGACGAAATGAGGAAGATGGTCAACAGTTTATATCAGTCGAGAGGGATTGGAAAGAATGGGACAGCGGCCCCAACCGACATCACAGCAGCTGCCGTTATGGCTCCCCGTAATGTGGTGCCATCTATGCAGCCATCCACCGTGCCCCCTTCATTGCCTCCGGAGATGATTTCGACAACTTCTGGTCCTTCTTCATCAGCTTTGACTTCTGTTGTTCCGGAAATTTCGAGATCATCGGCATTTTTATCCCGTGATTATTTGGTTTCTGCCTCACCACCACCGCCACTATCACCACCACCACCACCACCGCCACCACTACGATCATCATCATCATTACCATCACCACTACCACCACCATCTTCACTACCACCACCACCACTACCATCATCACTACCACCATCATCATTACAATCATCATCACAACCACCACCACCACCACCATCATCATCATCATCATCACTACTACCACCACCACCACCACTACCACCACCATCATCATCATCACCACTACCACCACCATCATCACTACCACCATCACCATTACAATCATCATCACTACTACCACCACCATCATCACTACCACCATCACCATTACAATCATCATCACTACTACCACCACCATCATCACCATCATCATCACCACCACCATCATCATCGTCGTCAGCTGTGTCGTCCACATCGCCGTCGTCTCCTACTCCCCCTCTCTCTACTTCGCCTGTCTCCTCTTCCTCCCCCTCCTCCCCTTACTCTCACTCTCCGTCTTCTTCCATGTTTCCGAGACAAAGAGTCCGTGACACCACCGCCGCCACCGCCATTAAATCATCTCATCCTCCTCCACCTTCCCCTCATTCTTCTGCTTCTCCTATATCTTCACCGCATCATCATCATCATCATCATCAGAATTGGCAGAATCTAACACCACTTCATAATGCCTCTCCTCCTCCTCCCCCTCCTCTTCCCCCTCTCCATCCTCCTCCTCATCATCATCATCAGCTGCAACCTCAGAAAGCTGCGGGCCGCTCCCAGTTTGTTTCTAACGTCCACATCACAGTCGACCAACGACAGCAACAACAACAACAACACCAACACCAACGACAATGCCAACAACAGGAGCAACAGCGGCAACAGCAACAGCAACAGCAACAGCAACAACAACAACAACAACAGCAGCAGCAACATCAGCAACAACAGCAGCAACAACACCAACAACAACAGCAGCAACAACACCAACAACAACGTCAACAACAGCAACAGCAGCAACAACAGCAACCAGAACGACAATGTCAACAACAACAACAGCAACAGCATGATTATGGACATTTTAGTGAAGAGTATCACCAACAGAGGTCGCTCACACCTGACAGCACCACCAGTGCTATGACAACCACCATTGCCACCACCACCACCACCACCACAACCATCGCCACTATGACAACCACACAACGGATGACATCATCACCATCTTCTCTGATCAGGGAAACTTCCTCTGGGCTGTCACCTGTAGTAACTATGCACAGCACAAATGGCATCACACAACCGGAGGTTCCTTTTTTGCCGTCTGCTGAAGATGTGTCTCAGCCTGGAAGTGGGACCCGGAAGTACCTCCACAGCAGACACCCTGTCTTCTATAACAGACCACCCTGGACACCCACCCCTTGTTCCTGTCCCCAGTGTGTTGTTGCAATGCTGAGGCCACCATTCTCCACTTATGTACCTGACTATTATATGCCCTCAGCTCTTTTACCCCCAAGTGTACTTAGAAAACAATGAACACACACATATACACACATACATACATACATACATACACACTGCCACACATTTTCACACACTCACACATACTTACATACACATGTACACACACAAACCGATAAAACTATTTTTTCCTTCAACCTTCCAGCTTCCACTTTCTCCTAACTTTACTCTTTCCTGATGAAAGACTTAGGTCCGATACGTTGAGATATTCCTTTTTCTTTTCCCAATAAGCCTGAAACTAAATATATATATATATATATATATATATATATATATATATATAGAAATGGCTTGTACAGGACTAGAACTGTTTCATTCGAAGGAAATCATGGGTTATTCCTGATGATTTCCTTCAAATGAAATAGTTCTAGTCCTGTAGAAGCCATTTCCATATTAAATTTTTTTGTATACACTTTACTCTAATGTATTGAGTACCTTACTTACTGTGGTTACCTCTAATTGAAACTGTGCTAAACAGGCAATACTCCAGAGTAACAAGACTCACTTTTTAGTCTTAATAATATTGAATATTAAAACTGTACTTTGGTATTGAGTACTCTGTTCTCTCAGCTATCAACCACATTCGTATATTCGTATATATATATATATATATATATATATATATATATATCAGAAATGGTGTGGTAAAATACCAGATGGACCATAACCCACCACAGTGCTAAATACTTGGGGTAGTAGAGTAGGAATCTTTTCATATATATATATTATATTATATTTAGAGTTTAAACTCAAACAGTCATTTACAATTAATTAGCTTAAAGAAAGAAGCATTTCTGAGCCGTGAAATACAAGTTAATATAAATTAATATATGATAAACACATAAGTGTTTGCATTGTAAAAGACGAAGTTAGCTAGAATGAAATAAACTAATTCAAATAAATATAGTTTGCCTGTATCGATTTAAAATAATAAATCAATAGACACAAACTCATATTGGCAAATAGCCGTGGTACCTGGACAAATTTAAATTTCAAAATCCAAACCTTTTCCGCAGATCAATCTGAACTTCAAAATCCAAACAAGTTTCGCAAACGATAGTATAAAAAGTGAAATATATATATATATGATATAGAAATGGCTTCTACAGGACTAGAACTGTTTCATTCAAAGGAAATCATGATGATTTTCTTCGAATGAAACAGTTCTAGTCCTGTAGAAGACATTTCTATATTATATATCTATATTCTGCTATCTATTGAGTACCTTACTTACTGTGGTTACCCCCGATCAAACCCGGGACACACACACACGTATATATATATATGTACATACATATATACATATATACATATACACACACACACACATACATACATACATATATATATATATATATATATATACAGGGAATAATGAGAGTCTATGGCTCCGTTAATTTATCGTGATATATATATACTGCGTGTGTGGTGTAGTTATACACACACGTTATATTAAAGACCCGACTGTGTTTTAGCTTGAATTTTTAATATTAAAGATTTTTTTCCTATACACTTTATATAATATATACACTACTTTGTTTTGTTTGGAATAATACTACCCCATCTTTACATTCCAACTCACATTTTTAGAATTAAATTTTCTCTTTCTCTTTTTCTCTCTTCTTGTTTATTATTTATTTTATCTTAAATACTTTCATTATTGTATACCATAAACGGTGGATTGGCAGTATCGGTAGAGGGTCAGACACCATGCTTTCCAGCATAGTTACGTCCCTTTACGATCTGAGTTCAAATCCCGCCGAGGTTGACTTTGCTTTTCATCCTTACGGGGTCGATAAAATAAAGTACCAGTAATGCATTGGGTGATTGCTGGCCTTGTGCCTAAAGTAGAAACAATTATTGTATACCATAAACATGTAAATAAATTTTATAGATTAACGTTTGTTAAAAAATCCCAAACAAGTAAAAGAAATAAGAGATGAACAAGTTAAACTGTTTAAGCAGAAATTTCTTCTATGTTTCCTTCTGCTGTAATGAAGAAAACATTACAGCAATACAATGGGAGGAAACATAATAACATAATAACATACCTGATGATGTCACAGGTGTGTGACGAAAGAACTCTGAGAAACTATATTTATATCTATAATTTTAACTGTTGGTCAATCAATGATAAGCATTGATTGCCAGCCGGATTAATTATAGAAATATTAAATATACTGAGGAGAGAAACAACCCCAACCAAACAGTGAGTGTGTTTTACTATATATTTTTCTTGCAATATTATAACAACATAACTCTCCCCAAATATAACAATATACATATACACATACATATATATATATATATATATATATATATATATATATATATATATATACATACATGATGATGGCTACCCCCTCGTTATCGGGTATGGCCATTGCACGAGAAAAACAAAACAAAAAACAACAACATAATAACAATAATAATAATAATAACAATAATAATAACGACAACAACAACAATAATAATATATATATATATATATATATATACACACACACGCACACACATAAACATATCTATACACACACACACGATAGCAATTAACAGCGCTGCGATCGAATTTGGCTTTTTAGCCCAGCCAGTGATCTAAAATACATACATACACACACACACACACACACACACACATATATATATATATACACACACACACACACACAACCCCCCCCCCCCCCCACATATATACTGATACACACACTCCCTCACAATCCCACAAACTCACAGACGCAGACACAGTCAACTGATCTAGCTGTCCACTGTTAAGAAACCTCCCCACACTTCTCACCATTACGAGAGGCAGATGATGTTAGCTTCTCACGCTCCTTGCCTTAACCCTGTCCTCTTACACAGGGCGTCACCTTCATGTCAGCTAGACATCTCTCACCTACCTCAGACACGGCTCCTCTCCCCATCACCAGGAGTAGGAGTGGGTGTGGTGATCGTTGGGGTGTAGTTTTCAGGGAAATATCTTTCATTGTAAACACGACAACCTGGTCCCTACCTTCAGCAACACGAATAAATAATCACCTCACCGCAATACACACGGAAACACATACACACTGACACACGGACACACGTATACGACACACACACACACACGTACATGCATGCACACACTCACACACAAACGTACACGCATGGACATAAACACGTGCACACACTGACACACGTGCACTCACACATACACACACACATGCACGCACCTACGGGCACCTATGGATATACACAGACACATATATACAGACACACATACACGCACACACACACACACGGCCATACATACACGGACACAAACACATGTATGCGCATATACGCACACACACAAACACACACACACGCGCACAATATATAGGGCATCCTGGATTAGAAATAGCCGAATTATTTGAAAAAGAAAAGAATGAAATTAACATATAAATATATATATATTTGTTCTCGGTATGGTGAACTAACTGTTGTGGAACTACTTCTCTCTCTCTCTCTCTCTCTCTCTCTCACTCTATATATATAAGTAGTTCCACAACCTGTTAGTTCATCATACCGAGAACAGATGTTTCACCTTATGTGGATCTTCATATATATATATATATATATATATATATATATACATAAATTTTGAGTATATGTTGTTTGTTCGAATTCATATGATTCCAGTTCCTCAGAGAAATAACAACCCAACCAGGAGCTCGACATATCGGAGTATTGACGGAGTAAAACACTTCAACAACATGTGTACCTGTCTCTACCACACCAATTCGGACTGCCTGAAGAGGTCACAGCCAATGATGGCTGTCACCGAAATATATATAGCAGTACATCTTTAATAAACGAAGCCAAAAATATTTGACTTAATTATTTTATATATATATTCCAAACATAGAAGCATGGCCTAGAATCAAAAGGCCTTAAAGTTAACTTGTCTAAGACTAAAGTTCTAGTTTGTAGGAAGGAAAATAGGGCACCGGTCCCATCTGGGAAATGGCCATGCTCAGTGTGTAGGAAAGGAGTAGGCAGAAACTCCATTTTATGTCCCAAATGCAAAGTATGGGTGCATAAAAGATGTTGTGGGATCACAGGTAAGCTAACTAAGAATATAGATTTTATATGTGGCCGGTGCTCTGGTGCAATAAGTAGCAGCAAGTGCCACAAAATACTAGCTCATTCCATTGCACAGATGGTACTATAGAAATAGTGGACACCTTCCGTTACCTGGGTGACAAAATCAGCAGTGGGGGATGGTGCTCTGAAAGTACAGTAGCTAGAGTCAGAACTGGATGGAAAAAGTTCAGAGAGCTTATACCACTATTAGCCGTTAAAGTGTTCGCTCTAAAAATGAAAGGCAGGTTGTACGATGCCTGCATACGAACAGCAATGTTACATGGCAGTGAGACCTGGGCATTGTGTGCAGAGGATATACGCAGACTAGAGAGAAACGAAGCTTGCATGCTCCGCTGGATGTGTAATAGTAATATACGTGAACGGCAAAGCATAAACGAACTAAGGGAGAAATTAGGAATAAGAGGGATCAGATGTTGTTTACTCGAGAGAAGACTACGTTGGTACGGTCACGTGATGCGCATGAAAGACGACAGCTGTATAACAAAGTGCAATGCGATAAAAATAGACGGTAGCCACGGAGTAGGCAGACCCAGAAAAACCTGGGACGACTTGATAAATTCCGACCGCACACACTTACACCTCTCCAAGACAATGTCACTGGACCGAGATCTTTGGCGCTACACAGTCATACAGAAGACCTGCCTTGCCTAAGTACCAAGCGAAACCTACAGTCAGTAGGCACCTCTAACAAAATACCCTCCCCGTCCCACTACCCCCACCCCATCCACACCACCCCCTTAAATGTGAAGTTATGTTGGTACCACAACATCCAGTCCGAAACAAATGAGGTCGTGTAGGTGTCACGACAAAAAAAAAAAAAACACAGTCCACGCTGTAATGTGGCCGTGTAGGTAACATGGTAAAAACCTCCCAGTCCACACTGTAAACGTGGTTGGTGTTAGGAAGTGCGTCCAGCCGTAGAAAACCAGCCAGACAGTCCTATACGAGCAGGACAACAAATCTTGCCTCAAGTGGGAAACCTCCCGTCCAAACCCATGCAAGCGTGGAAGATGGACGTTAAACGATGATGATGATGATGATGATATATATATATTTATATATGTGTGTATAGATATGTATAAATTATATATATCAGTGACTGGCAAGTGTCTGTTATCAATCGAAGCTGCCGTTAGGATAATCCCGCAAAAATACCTGAGTGAATTAATACAGACAGCGATTGTGTATGACCCTACAACTCTATTAATACTTTCATTATGGAATGTACAATTATTAATAAATATCTATAGAAAGATTTTCATTGAATCAAAAATACTTTTACATGACTTTCTATCACATATCTTGTTAATATCTCCATTATAATTACTTTTATTATTTTTATATACAAATAATTGAACTATTTAAAAAAAAACATTTTACTTCTGTAGTTCAAATACGAGAAATTTTACGAATGTTAGAATTATCTCCCGTAAGTTTTGCAAGGAAAACAACTCTATGTTTATGTGAAAGTTATCTCCCCGTGTAAACTACGAAAGTTTGTTTGTTATTCTAGCTTTACATGAGTGTGACAGCGGTGGTAACGGATGAGTACAAAGGTCATACAATAGGACGGAACACAATTCCAGTACAACACCGCCTTTCTGAACCTTCTGCTAATAACCTACGTTCACCATGGCAGCTAATACAGGGTAAATACTTGCTCTGCTTTTTAAATATCATAATTAATTATTTTTATCATCATTACTGTTATTATTGTTATTATTATTTGAATTGTCACGTGTTTATTTTTTTTAGATTTTGTTATAACTTTCTTTACACACTCTGACACTATCGTCCTGTGCGGTCTTTTATCTTTTCTGTATGTCAGCCCTATGTTGCTAATGATTGTTATTATTATGCCTTTCATCCTTACGGGATCGATAAAATAAAGTACCAGTAATGCACTGGTGTCGATTTAATCGACTTTCCCCGCCGCCCAAAATTGCTGGCCTTGTGCCTAAAGTTGAAATCATTATTGGCAGTTCAGGGGGCTAGATTGGCCGTATTGGTATGAGGCAGTACAATATACTATGTAGCATAGTTACAGCCCTTTAGGTTCTGAGTTCAAATCCCGTCGAGGTTAGCTTTGCCTTTCATTCTTACGGGGTCAATAAAATAAAGTACCAGTAATCGACTGGAGTAGATTTAATCGACTTTCCCTTATCCACAAAATTGCTGGCCTTGTGCCTAAACCAGAAACAATTATTATTATTATTATTGAGGGGGATGTACTGACAGAATTGTTAGATGATCTGGCGATATGTTTTGCGGTGTTTATTGCAACTGTCAGGGTCAACTTTTCCCTTCGTTTTCCGGTGTCGATAAAATAAAGTACCCGTCAAGTACTGTGGTAATCGATATAATTGATTTCAGATCTCGGTTTGACAATCGCCACTGATGAATGCAAGAAAGTTCTCCAGGAAAGTTAACCAGGAATCTTTAAAAATCTTCCCACCGAAGTTAACAAAGAACTTACTAGATCTACCAAATCATAGTATTATAAAATTAAATCAAATTGTTTAGAACTACAAGTGAAATAATTCTTTTCCTTTTTTTAAATATACCTAACTGTACCAAGGATTTCACACATTTTCCAATCTCTCTCTCTCTCTATATATATATATATATAGTTATTTAATATAGAAATAGCTTGTAAAGGACTAGAACTGGTTACCTCGTATGAAATACATTCCTGATGATTTCATATGAATGAAACAGTTCTAGTCCTGTAGAAGCTATTTCTACATTACAAAATCATGGTTACACTCTACTAATGTATTGAATATCTTTTTTAATTGTGATTACTCCTCCACCCAACTTTACTCAGGATATCTCTCTTTTTCTCCCTCTCTGTATTATAAGGGTGGGAGGGGCACGAACTGATCAATTGTTCACTACATGACAGGTACTACATTGTATTGATTTCTAGGACTATGAAAGGCAAAGGTCAAATTTGTCTGTCAGCGTTTTTCAGGAGTGGAAGGGGCAGGAAGGTATAGGGAGGAGAGGGGTGTTGACAAATTAATATATCAACCAAGTAATGGGATTACTGATAACATTGATTGATAATAACAATAATAAAATTATTATTATTATTCAGAAAATGTGTGAAATGTGTTCTTTTGTGTTTATGTAGATTTGTTATTCTACTCATATATATCATCATCATCATCATCATCGTTTAACGGCCATATTCCACGTTTGCATGGGTTTGGATGGGGGTTGAGGCAAAAGTAGTTGTCTTGCTCGCATAGGACTGTCTGGCGGGTTTTCTACGGCTGGATGCCCTTCCTAACACCAACCACGTTTACAGTGTGGACTGGGAGGTTTTTACCGTGTAGCCTACACGGCCACATTACAGCGTGGACTGTCTGGCGTGTTTTCTACAGCTGGATGCCCTTCCTAACACCAACCACATTTACAGTGTGGACTGGGAGGTTTTTACCGTGTAGCCTACACGGCCACATTACAGCGTGGACTGTCTGGCGTGTTTTCTACAGCTGGATGCCCTTCCTAACACCAACCACATTTACAGTGTGGACTGGGAGGTTTTTACCGTGTAGCCTACACGGCCACATTACAGCGTGGACTGTCTGGCGTGTTTTCTACAGCTGGATGCCCTTCCTAACACCAACCACATTTACAGTGTGGACTGGGAGGTTTTTACCGTGTAGCCTACACGGCCACATTACAGCGTGGACTGTCTGGCGTGTTTTCTACAGCTGGATGCCCTTCCTAACACCAACCACATTTACAGTGTGGGACTGGGAGGTTTTTACCGTGTTGCCTACACGGCCACATTACAGCGTGGACTGTGTGTTTTTTTGTCATGACACCTACACGACTTCATTTATTTCGGGCTGGATGTTGTGACACCAACATAACTTTACATTGAAGGGGTGGTGTGGATGGGGTGGGGGTAGTGGGACATATATATATAAATGCCCCCACACCCTCCCACTGCAAGGTGGTTGTGGAGGTGTCACGGCAAAAAAGCACCCAGCCCACACTGTAAAGTGGACGTGTAGGTGCCACGGAAAAAGCACCCAGCACTCACTGTAAATGAGGTTGGTGTTAGGAAGGGCATCCAGCTGTAGAAATCAAGCCAAAATCAGTTCCTGTATGAGCAAGGCATGGTCAGCTGACCAGACACTGCCCACAACAGGACAACCCATCTAACCCATGCTAGCATGGAAGAACGGACGTAAAACGGTGATGATGATGATATATATATATATATTTATATATAGAGAGAAGAATACTGCATAGTTGCACATGGATTACATGTTATAAAATGAGTCCCTCATCAGTGATTTGCCAACGATCATTGGTATTTCATCGCATTAAAAATCATATACCTCACGTTGGTGCGACAATAACTAAAATAAGTTATTGGGACAATTGAAACGCGTAAAGCGAGTGAGACAAGTAAGACAACCTCTCTAGTGCTGGTGGCATGAATAAAAGCACCCA
>OZ024760.1:5177568-5195068 GCA_964016885.1 Eledone cirrhosa | reverse complement strand
ATGGCCACAGTCAGGGGAATGGAACTAGTAAAAGCATAAAAGAATGTGTGTCGTGGAGGTGACTTTTGAAATATTTATTCCCTGAAATCTCCACATTTTATCACCCACATTGAATCCCTCCCAGTCTCTACTAGTGTTGTTGTTAATAATAATAATTGTTTCTACTTTAGGCACAAGGCCAGCAATTACCCAGTGCATTACTGGTACTTTATTTTATCGACCCCGTAAGGATGAAAGGCAAAGTCAACCTCGGCGGGAGATTTGAACTCAGATCGTAAAGGGACGTAACTCTATGCTTCAAAGCATGGTGTGTGACCCTCTACCGATACTGCCAATGTTAATAATAATACTCTCTCTCTCTCTCTCTCTCTCTCTCTCTTTTTCTCTGTTTCTGCCCCTAATCCAGGAAACTTGCTGGGAAGACGCTGTTCATTACTGGTGCTAGTCGAGGAATCGGTAAATACATTGCACTGAAAGCTGCCCGAGATGGCGCCAATGTTGTTATTGCTGCCAAAACTGTAGACCCACATCCCAAACTTCCAGGAACCATCTACACTGCAGCAAAAGAAGGTAACACCTCCACACACACACACACAGACTTTCACGCTCACACATGCACACACTGACACACAATCACACACATGCACATCTGCACACACATTCATAGACACACATGTACATACACACACACACACATCACAATGCACACACTCACTGCACAGACAGACACACACACACACACATATATATGAAAACCAGCTAGACCATGAGCTCTGGCCGTTTCAACAGCAGGGGCTCAGCCGTCGAGGTCCTGAATCTTTTCATATTACCCACTCTACTACCCCAAGTATTGAGTACTTTGGTGGGTTATGATCTAGCTGGTTTTTACCACACCCTATCTGATATATATATATATATATATATATATAGAAGCAGTTCCATAACAGTTAGTTCACCATACCGAGAACAATTGTTTCACCTTATTTGGATCCTCAGCTCGGTCTAAATTTAGACCGAGCTGAGGATCCAAATAAGGTGAAACAATTGTTCTCGGTATGGTGAACCAACTGTTATGGAACTGCTTCTACCAAACTCGTCCCATGGACTGAGTGCTCTACTACTATGGACATAACCCACCAGTGTTCTACTATTATATATATATATATGTAATGATAGACTATATATATATATATTTCGTTTCTGAATTTGTTTAGCAAGATTCTTTATCTGAAAACGTGTGTTGAAACCGATATTGTTATACTTTGGGAGGGTCATGTTGCCAATAAGAAACACACGCACCAGAACAAAGGAGAGGCACAAAAACAAAGAAGAAAAGAATCATCAGTCACTGAAGAGGTCACAGAATGTGTGACGAAAGAACTTTGACAATATATGAACAATCGTCTGGTTGTGGAACCAACCAACCAACCGGAAATTTATAAATTTATAAATTTAATTTATAATAAATTGAAGTGAAAGCAACTGGTGCGTGTGTTTCTTATTGGCAACATGACCCTCCCAAAGTATAACAATATATATATATATATATATATATATATATATTTATATCTGTATTTTTAACCATTGGTCAATCAATGATAAACATTGATTGCCAGATAAATTAACTATGGAGATATAAAAGATACAGAAGCGAAAACCAACCCAAACCAAACAGTGAGTGTGTTTTATTATTATTTCTGGCAATATTATAACAATATCACCCTCCCCAAATATAACAATATTTGTTTCAACACACGATTTCATATCAAAAACCTTGCAAAAACAAATATATATCATCATCATCATCATCGTTTAACGTCTATCTTCCACGTTAGCATGGGTTAGACGGGAATTGTCCCATTTGAGGCAAGATTGGTCAGGTGACCGTGTCTCGCTTGTATAGGACTATCTGGCAGGTTTTCTATGGCTGGATGCCCTTCCTATATATATATCATCATCATCGTTTAACGTCCATCTTCCACGCTAGCATGGGTATATATATATATATATATATATATATATATATATATATATATATATATAGGAACAAGTATGACCCCAATGGCAGAGCTCAAGCCGTTTCGACGGCTAATTCTGGACTGAATTAGCCGTCGAAACGGCTTGAGCTCTGCCGTCGCGGTCATACTTGTTCCTATTACCCACTCTACTACCCTATTGAGTACTTTAGTGCGTTATGGTCCATCTGGTTCCTTACCACATTTCCTTTGTTATATATATATATATATATATATATATATATATATATATATATGTTGGTACCACAACATCCAGGCCAAAACAAATGAGGTCGTGTAGGTGTCACGACAAAAAAACACACAGTCCACGCTGTAATGTGGCCGTGTAGGTAACACGGTAAAAACCTCCCAGTTCCACACTGTAAATGTGGTTGGTGTTAGGAAGAGCATCCAGCTGTAGAAAACCAGCCAGACAGTCCTATGCGAGCAAGACAACCACTCTTGCCTCAACTGGGAAAACTCCCGTCCAAACCCATGCAAGCGTGGAATATGGACGTTAAATGATGATGATGATGATATATATATATATATATATACACAACATAATGACAGAAAGTAAATAACAGCTATATATTGAGGCATTTATAATCTGATTCTCTAACAACTTTACCAAGAACTACAATATCGAACATCATCTAAACTCTGTTTCTCTATGTTTGTCTCTCTCTCTCTTTCTTTCTCTCAATGTCCAGTTGAAGAAGCAGGAGGTAAAGGTTTGGCATGTATCGTTGACATCCGTAATGAGGAGCAAGTCCAGCGAGCCGTTGATGAAACGGTCAAGAAGTTTGGTGGTATTGACATTTTAGTGAACAATGCTAGTGCCATCAGTCTTACTGGAACTCAACAGACACCGATGAAGAGATACGATCTTATGATGGGTGTCAATGCTAGAGGAACTTATCTTTGGTTTGTATTCCCCCCTTTCTCTCTCTCTCTCAAGTAACCCTTTTCTCTTTCTCTCCTAACTTTTTTTTCCTCTCCCTTTTTTGCTCCCTCTCCATCTCCCCTCTTTTACTCGTTCTCGCTTTCTCCTCTCCTCTCATTCCCCTGCTAACTTCCTCCCTCTCCCTCCTTTTTTGTTCTCTTTCTCTCTTTTCTTTCTGTCTCCCTCTTTCTCCTGCTCTTTTCCCACACGCCTCTCTCTCTCTCTATATATATGTATATCATCATCATCATCATTTTTACGTTCGCTTTTCCCTGCTTGCAAGGGTGGGACGGGAACTGATTCTGGCTTGATTTCTACAGCTGGATGCCCTTCCTAACACCAACCTCATTTACAGTGAGTGCTGGGTGCTTTTTTGCCGTGGCACCTCCACGACCACTTTGCAGTGGAATGATAGGGACCCCAGTCCCTATCGTCTCATTTCTACAGCTGAGTAAACTGGAGCAATGTGAAATAAAGTGTCTTGCTCAAGGAAACAACACATCACCCGGTCTGAGAATTGAACTCACAACCTTTCGATTGGAAGGCCAATGCTCTAACCACTAAGCCATGTGCCTCCATTATAAATATATATTGGTAAAAGGAAAAGAAAATGCTGACAAATTGTTCCCAGGGAAAAATAGTTTAATTAGGAATAAGTAAAAATTAGTAATAAGTATTGGTTAGCATTCAGTTTTGGTTTTAAGTTTTTACCGGTTGCGCATTTCTAATGCTTTTCAAAAATAATTTTGAGATAGAGCGCCTGTGATGTTTGCTCTAATCTATATTCAATATGACAAAAGACCAAGGTTAACAACTTAAATTCATTCTTTAATTTCTACGTCTGTTTCAATTCAGTTACAATACAATATGTAAACAATTGGAAATAATTAATTATCAATTATTAACACCAGACATAATACATTGAACTGCATTTCTTCAGGAGAATATGAGAAGGAACAAAGTTCAAATAGAACCTTGTTTTCTTTATATATATAAAATCATAATTCCTAGCTTTTTTTCTCTTTATATAAGATTCCAATTTGTTTTATTTCTCTCTATATAATTCTAATTCCTAACTTTCTTTCAGCTCCCAAGCCTGTATCCCTCACTTGATGAAATCCTCAAATCCTCACATATTGAATCTGAGTCCTCCACTAAACATGAAGCCTCATTGGTTTACTAATCATGTAGGTAAGTGTCGGTACTATGTTGTTGTTGTTGTTTTGGTAGTAGTAGTAGTTGTTGTTGTTGTGGTGGTGATTGTGACCAGGGGCACTTCAGGTTTCGGGGGACCCTCACACACAAAAAATTAGAATACACACCAAACCCCCAGTTTTACATATCAAATTTTCCTGGTGCAAGTAATTGGAATCGAAAAGTTATACACATTAGTATTATATTAAAAAAAAAATTTAACCAACCCGATTTCCACACTGTCATGTGTTGGACAGGTTGTCACAGTCTGAGACCAGACATATCGGAGTGACCCCACCTTGCTCATACATTACATATTTGGCATGGTTTCTATGGTTGGATGCCTTTGCAACATAACCACTTTAGAGTGTTTACTAGGTATATTATTTTTGCAATGCCACTACAACCATTTTACACACCAACGTCAAATACTTTTTATTAGAATATTATTCTGATAACAACTGATGTCTCTAAAGTTGAGAAAATTTGATGAATTTTGCCACAGTAAGGACATTAAATGCTTCTTTTTTAAAATATAGTTCTCATTGTCAAAGTGATGAAACTAAAAAGTCCAGCAGAGGACACAAATAAGTTGCTTTGGCCGTCGCTGGTGGTACCCCAGGGCAATTCCCCCCCCCCATTAAATCTGGCTCTGCCCACTCTCATTTCTATGTCTCTTTCACTCTCTGTTTGTGTGTGTGTGAATCTCTCTCTCTGTCCATGTGTCTCTCTCTCTCCCACTCTGTCTATGTTTCTCTCTCCCTCTCTATGTATCCCTCTCTAACTATGTCTCTCTCTCTCTGTCTATGTGTCTCTCTCTGTCTGCCTCTCTCTCTCCCTCTCTATGTATCCCTCTCTAACTATGTCTCTCTCTCTCTCACTCTGTCTGCCTCTCTCTCTTCCACTCTGTCTATGTTTCTCTCTCTCTCTCTCTATGTATGTATCCCTCTCTAACTATGTCTCTCTCTCTCTGTCTATGTGTCTCTCTCTCTCTGTCTCCCCCACTTTGTCTATGTCTTACCTGATCACTTGTCCTCCTCCTGCTCCCAACACCCCCTCCCAGTCACATAACCACCATTCATACTTTCTTCTTCTTCAGCATACACCATGGCCAAATATGGTATGTCAATGTGTGTTCTGGGAATGTCTGGTGAACTACAATCTCATGGAATTGCTGTCAATGCCTTATGGCCCAGAACTGGTAAGAAATGATATACTTTACTTTCATGTCTCTCCCTTTCTCACCCTTTAATTTCAATATGTGCTTACTTCTCTGCTCTCAGAAGCCAGCCAATGAGCAGGAATTTTCCTTGGGTTTGTGTCTTCCATGTTTTCAACCACGTGATATATATATATATCAAAATAAATGAGATATCATTTAAGGTTACCTAAGCTCAGGTTATGAGTAATCTGTACCGAGGAATATTTCAGTGTATGATACTAGTTAACTCAACATGATGTTTACATAGGTTTTTTTGGAGGGTAGATTCTTGAAAGTCCTGTGATTAGTAGTTCTTGGAGTAATAATTGTTTCTACTTTTGGCACAAGTGCCAGCAATTACCCAGTGCATTACTGGTACTTTATTTTATCGACCCCGTAAGGATGAAAGGCAAAGTTAACCTCGGCGGGATTTGAACTCAGAATGGCAAGGGCCGTAACTCTTGGAGTAATAATAACAGGTAAAAGGATGATTAACACGGATAAGCGATATAATAAACATATGTTTCATTACTTACTATGCAATTAATTATGTCTTGAAATCGCTATCATCAATAGTTGATTGGCTATTGTGAATTTCGATTTTAAATACGTAAAACACTGCAGTGATTAGGTGAATTATTGAAATACTGATCATGGATTTAGCCTCACTGCAGTTTTATACCAAATAACATAAATATCAAAATGAAAAATAAAATTACATAATTGAGGAGGTGGGGAGATAGGAATAGTATAATATAAAAGAGTGGAATAATATTTGGGTAAGGACAGGAAACATAATATCTAAAATTATTTCTCAAATGTAATTTCAAGGCCTATTCTACCAAAGAAGACCCTAATCATCATCATCATCATCATCATCATTTTACGTCCACTTTTCCCTGCTTGCAAGGGTGGGATGGGTCCTTTTCAGCACAGCATCTCTCCATTCGTCATCTCCTCTGTGAGCTTCAGCGATCTGAGGTCAGCTCTCACCACCTCTGCCCATGATTTTCGTGGTCTTCGTCTACTGCGTCTTCCTTCCACTGAAGGTCTTCTATGGTAGGCTAGGCCTTGAAATTACATTCGAGCATAATTTTAGAAAAGCTAATTTCTTAGATGTAACACTCAATTTAAACACAGGATTAATAGAACCTTTCCATAAAAATAATGAGAACCTAGCATACATCAATTATCAATCAAACCACCCTCGCTCCATAATCAATTTGATAGCACCTAATATATCCCTTAGAATATCCCATTTGTCATCTACACTGGAAATATTTAATGAACATGCAGACTATTACAACATGTATATGCTTTTTTTCTGTAGCGATTTACACAGCTGCAATGAAGATGTTGGGTGGTGGTGATGATATTGAGAAAAGTTGTCGAAAACCTGAGATCATGGCTGATGCTGCGTATGTTATATTGAACAAGGAGAGTAAAAGCTTCACAGGAAATTTCTGTATCGATGATACAATATTGACAGAGGCAGGAGTCACAGATTTTGAGTCATACTCCTGTGTTCCAGGTAAGTTATTACTCCTATCTATCTCACAATGTCTACTATGTATTTACCCCTATATAACACATACACACTCACACACACACACATTCACGCTCATACATATACACATATACATACACACTCACACACACACACATTCACGCTCATACATATACACATATACATACACACTCACACACACACACATTCACGCTCATACATATACACATATACATACACACTCACACACATACACATAGACACATTTTTGCCCAACATTCCTGTCTGCCACCACCACCACATTGCCATTATCCCCACCACCACATTGCCATTATCCCCACCACCACATTGCCATTATCCCCACCACCACATTGCCATTATCCCCACCACCACATTGCCATTATCCCCACCACCACATTGCCATTATCCCCACCACCACCATTGCCATTATCACTACCACCACCACAGTTATTACCACTACTACCCCTACCACCACCACTGCCATTACCCCCACCACCACCACTGTCATTACCACTACTACCCCTACCACCACCACTGCCATTACCCCCACCACCACCACTGTCATTACCACTACTACCCCTACCACCACCACTGCCATTACCCCCACCACCACCACTGTCATTACCACTACTACCCCTACCACGACCACTGCCATTACCCCCACCACCACCACTGTCATTACCACTACTACCCCTACCACCACCACTGCCATTATCACTACCACCACCACTGTCATTACCACTACTACCCCTACCACCACCACTGCCATTACCCCCACCACCACCACTGTCATTACCACTACTACCCCTACCACGATCACTGCCATTACCCCACCACCACCACTGTCATTACCACTACTACCCCTACCACCACCACTGCCATTACCCCCACCACCACCACTGTCATTACCACTACTACCCCTACCACCACTGCCATTACCCCCACCACCACCACTGTCATTACCACTACTACCCCTACCACGACCACTGCCATTACCCCCACCACCACTGTCATTACCACTACTACCCCTACCACGACCACTGCCATTACCCCCACCACCACTGTCATTACCACTACTACCCCTACCACCACCACTGCCATTACCCCCACCACCACTGTCATTACCACTACTACCCCTACCACCACCACTGCCATTACCCCCACCACCACCACTGTCATTACCACTACTACCCCTACCACCACCACTGCCATTACCCCCACCACCACCACTGTCATTACCACTACTACCCCTACCACCACCACTGCCATTACCCCCACCACCACCACTGTCATTACCACTACTACCCCTACCACCACCACTGCCATTACCCCCACCACCACTGTCATTACCACTACTACCCCTACCACGACCACTGCCATTACCCCCACCACCACTGTCATTACCACTACTACCCCTACCACGACCACTGCCATTACCCCCACCACCACTGTCATTACCACTACTACCCCTACCACGACCACTGCCATTACCCCCACCACCACTGTCATTACCACTACTACCCCTACCACCACCACTGCCATTACCCCCACCACCACCACTGCCATTACCCCCACCACCACCACTGTCATTACCACTACTACCCCTACCACCACCACTGCCATTACCCCCACCACGACCACTGCCATTACCCCCACCACCACCACTGTCATTACCACTACTACCCCTACCACCACCACTGCCATTACCCCCACCACCACCACTGTCATTACGACTACTACCCCTACCACCACCACTGCCATTACCCCCACCACCACCACTGTCATTACGACTACTACCCCTACCACCACCACTGCCATTACCCCCACCACCACCACTGTCATTACCACTACTACCCCTACCACCACCACTGCCATTACCCCCACCACCACCACTGTCATTACCACTACTACCCCTACCACCACCACTGCCATTACCCCCACCACCACCACTGTCATTACCACTACTACCCCTACCACCACCACTGCCATTACCCCCACCACCACCACTGTCATTACCACTACTACCCCTACCACCACCACTGCCATTACCCCCACCACCACTGTCATTACCACTACTACCCCTACCACCACCACTGCCATTACCCCCACCACCACTGTCATTACCACTACTACCCCTACCACCACCACTGCCATTACCTCCACCACCACCACTGCCATTACCCCCACCACCACCACTGTCATTACCACTACTACCCCTACCACCACCACTGCCATTACCCCCACCACGACCACTGCCATTACCCCCACCACCACCACTGTCATTACCACTACTACCCCTACCACGACCACTGCCATTACCCCCACCACCACTGTCATTACCACTACTACCCCTACCACGACCACTGCCATTACCCCCACCACCACTGTCATTACCACTACTACCCCTACCACGACCACTGCCATTACCCCCACCACCACTGCCATTACCCCCACCACCACTGTCATTACCACTACTACCCCTACCACCACCACTGCCATTACCCCCACCACCACCACTGTCATTACCACTACTACCCCTACCACGACCACTGCCATTACCCCCACCACCACCACTGTCATTACCACTACTACCCCTACCACCACCACTGCCATTACCCCCACCACCACCACTGTCATTACCACTACTACCCCTACCACGACCACTGCCATTACCCCCACCACCACCACTGTCATTACCACTACTACCCCTACCACCACCACTGCCATTACCCCCACCACCACCACTGTCATTACCACTAGTACCCCTACCACCACCACTGCCATTACCCCCACCACCACTGTCATTACCACTACTACCCCTACCACCACCACTGCCATTACCCCCACCACCACCACTGTCATTACCACTACTACCTCTACCACCACCACTGCCATTACCCCCACCACCACTGTCATTACCACTACTACCCCTACCACCACCACTGCCATTACCCCCACCACCACCACTGTCATTACCACTACTACCCCTACCACCACCACTGCCATTACCCCCACCACCACCACAGTTATTACCACTACTACCCCTACCACCACCACTGCCATTACCCCCACCACCACTGTCATTACCACTACTACCCCTACCACGACCACTGCCATTACCCCCACCACCACCACTGTCATTACCACTACTACCCCTACCACCACCACTGCCATTACCCCCACCACCACCACTGTCATTACCACTACTACCTCTACCACCACCACTGCCATTACCCCCACCACCACTGTCATTACCACTACTACCCCTACCACCACCACTGCCATTACCCCCACCACCACCACTGTCATTACCACTACTACCTCTACCACCACCACTGCCATTACCCCCACCACCACCACAGTTATTACCACTACTACCCCTACCACCACCACTGCCATTACCCCCACCACCACCACTGTCATTACCACTACTACCCCTACCACCACCACTGCCATTACCCCCACCACCACCACAGTTATTACCACTACTACCCCTACCACCACCACTGCCATTACCCCCACCACCACTGTCATTACCACTACTACCCCTACCACGACCACTGCCATTACCCCCACCACCACTGTCATTACCACTACTACCCCTACCACCACCACTGCCATTACCCCCACCACCACCACTGTCATTACCACTACTACCCCTACCACCACCACTGCCATTACCCCCACCACCACCACAGTTATTACCACTACTACCCCTACCACCACCACTGCCATTACCCCCACCACCACCACTGTCATTACCACTACTACCCCTACCACCACCACTGCCATTACCCCCACCACCACCACAGTTATTACCACTACTACCCCTACCACCACCACTGCCATTACCCCCACCACCACTGTCATTACCACTACTACCCCTACCACCACCACTGCCATTACCCCCACCACCACCACAGTTATTACCACTACTACCCCTACCACCACCACTGCCATTACCCCCACCACCACCACAGTTATTACCACTACTACCCCTACCACCACCACTGCCATTACCCCCACCACCACCACTGTCATTACCACTACTACCCCTACCACCACCACTGCCATTACCCCCACCACCACCACCACAGTTATTACCACTACTACCCCTACCACCACCACTGCCATTACCCCCACCACCACTGTCATTACCACTACTACCCCTACCACCACCACTGCCATTACCCCCACCACCACCACTGTCATTACCACTACTACCCCTACCACCACCACTGCCATTACCCCCACCACCACTGTCATTACCACTACTACCCCTACCACCACCACTGCCATTACCCCCACCACCACCACTGTCATTACCACTACTACCCCTACCACCACCACTGCCATTACCCCCACCACCACCACTGTCATTACCACTACTACCCCTACCACCACCACTGCCATTACCCCCACCACCACCACAGTTATTACCACTACTACCTCTACCACCACCACTGCCATTACCCCCACCACCACCACTGTCATTACCACTACTACCTCTACCACCACCACTGCCATTACCCCCACCACCACCACAGTTATTACCACTACTACCCCTACCACCACCACTGCCATTACCCCCACCACCACCACAGTTATTACCACTACTACCCCTACCACCACCACTGCCATTACCCCCACCACCACTGTCATTACCACTACTACCCCTACCACCACCACTGCCATTACCCCCACCACCACTGTCATTACCACTACTACCCCTACCACCACCACTGCCATTACCCCCACCACCACTGTCATTACCACTACTACCCCTACCACCACCACTGCCATTACCCCCACCACCACCACAGTTATTACCACTACTACCCCTACCACCACCACTGCCATTACCCCCACCACCACCACAGTTATTACCACTACTACCCCTACCACCACCACTGCCATTACCCCCACCACCACCACAGTTATTACCACTACTACCTCTACCACCACCACTGCCATTACCCCTACCACCACCACTGCCATTACCCCCACCACCACTGTCATTACCACTACTACCCCTACCACCACCACTGCCATTACCCCCACCACCACCACTGTCATTACCACTACTACCCCTACCACCACCACTGCCATTACCCCCACCACCACCACTGTCATTACCACTACTACCCCTACCACCACCACTGCCATTACCCCCACCACCACCACTGTCATTACCACTACTACCCCTACCACCACCACTGCCATTACCCCCACCACCACCACAGTTATTACCACTACTACCCCTACCACCACCACTGCCATTACCCCCACCACCACCACTGTCATTACCACTACTACCCCTACCACCACCACTGCCATTACCCCCACCACCACCACTGTCATTACCACTACTACCCCTACCACCACCACTGCCATTACCCCCACCACCACCACTGTCATTACCACTACTACCCCTACCACCACCACTGCCATTACCCCCACCACCACCACTGTCATTACCACTACTACCCCTACCACCACCACTGCCATTACCCCCACCACCACCACTGTCATTACCACTACTACCCCTACCACCACCACTGCCATTACCCCCACCACCACCACTGTCATTACCACTACTACCCCTACCACCACCACTGCCATTACCCCCACCACCACCACAGTTATTACCACTACTACCCCTACCACCACCACTGCCATTACCCCCACCACCACCACTGTCATTACCACTACTACCCCTACCACCACCACTGCCATTACCCCCACCACCACCACTGTCATTACCACTACTACCCCTACCACCACCACTGCCATTACCCCCACCACCACCACAGTTATTACCACTACTACCCCTACCACCACCACTGCCATTACCCCCACCACCACCACTGTCATTACCACTACTACCCCTACCACCACCACTGCCATTACCCCCACCACCACCACAGTTATTACCACTACTACCCCTACCACCACCACTGCCATTACCCCCACCACCACCACTGTCATTACCACTACTACCCCTACCACCACCACTGCCATTACCTCCACCACCACCACTGCCATTACCCCCACCACCACCACTGTCATTACCACTACTACCCCTACCACCACCACTGCCATTACCCCCACCACGACCACTGCCATTACCCCCACCACCACCACTGTCATTACCACTACTACCCCTACCACGACCACTGCCATTACCCCCACCACCACTGTCATTACCACTACTACCCCTACCACCACCACTGCCATTACCCCCACCACCACCACTGTCATTACCACTACTACCCCTACCACCACCACTGCCATTACCCCCACCACCACCACAGTTATTACCACTACTACCCCTACCACCACCACTGCCATTACCCCCACCACCACCACTGTCATTACCACTACTACCCCTACCACCACCACTGCCATTACCCCCACCACCACCACAGTTATTACCACTACTACCCCTACCACCACCACTGCCATTACCCCCACCACCACCACTGTCATTACCACTACTACCCCTACCACCACCACTGCCATTACCCCCACCACCACCACTGTCATTACCACTACTACCCCTACCACCACCACTGCCATTACCCCCACCACCACCACAGTTATTACCACTACTACCCCTACCACCACCACTGCCATTACCCCCACCCCCACCACTGTCATTACCACTACTACCCCTACCACCACCACTGCCATTACCCCCACCACCACCACTGTCATTACCACTACTACCCCTACCACCACCACTGCCATTACCCCCACCACCACCACAGTTATTACCACTACTACCCCTACCACCACCACCACTGTCATTACCACTACTACCCCTACCACCACCACTGCCATTACCCCCACCACCACCACAGTTATTACCACTACTACCCCTACCACCACCACTGCCATTACCCCCACCACCACTGTCATTACCACTACTACCCCTACCACCACCACTGCCATTACCCCCACCACCACCACTGTCATTACCACTACTACCTCTACCACCACCACTGCCATTACCCCCACCACCACCACAGTTATTACCACTACTACCCCTACCACCACCACTGCCATTACCCCCACCACCACCACAGTTATTACCACTACTACCCCTACCACCACCACTGCCATTACCCCCACCACCACCACTGTCATTACCACTACTACCCCTACCACCACCACTGCCATTACCCCCACCACCACCACAGTTATTACCACTACTACCCCTACCACCACCACTGCCATTACCCCCACCACCACTGTCATTACCACTACTACCCCTACCACCACCACTGCCATTACCCCCACCACCACCACTGTCATTACCACTACTACCTCTACCACCACCACTGCCATTACCCCCACCACCACCACAGTTATTACCACTACTACCCCTACCACCACCACTGCCATTACCCCCACCACCACCACAGTTATTACCACTACTACCCCTACCACCACCACTGCCATTACCCCCACCACCACCACAGTCATTACCACTACTACCTCTACCACCACTACTGCCATTACCCCCACCACCACAGTTATTACCACTACTACCCCTACCACCACCACTGCCATTACCCCCACCACCACTGTCATTACCACTACTACCCCTACCACCACCACTGCCATTACCCCCATCACCACCACTGTCATTACCACTACTACCCCTACCACCACCACTGCCATTACCCCCACCACCACTGTCATTACCACTACTACCCCTACCACCACCACTGCCATTACCCCCACCACCACCACTGTCATTACCACTACTACCCCTACCACCACCACTGCCATTACCCCCACCACCACTGTCATTACCACTACTACCTCTACCACCACCACTGCCATTACCCCCACCACCACCACTGTCATTACCACTACTACCCCTACCACCACCACTGCCATTACCCCCACCACCACCACTGTCATTACCACTACTACCCCTCCCACCACCACTGCCATTACCCCCACCACCACCACTGTCATTACCACTACTACCCCTACCACCACCACTGCCATTACCCCCACCACCACTGTCATTACCACTACTACCCCTACCACCACCACTGCCATTACCCCCACCACCACCACTGTCATTACCACTACTACCCCTACCACGACCACTGCCATTACCCCCACCACCACTGTCATTACCACTACTACCCCTACCACCACCACTGCCATTACCCCCACCACCACTGTCATTACCACTACTACCTCTACCACCACCACTGCCATTACCCCCACCACCAATACTGCTACAACCACCACCAATCAACCACACAGTATTTACTATATATTTTTCTGTATATAACACACGCACACACCTACATAGATATACACACATTTTTACACCCAAAATTTCATGTTACCATCTGCCATTACAACTACCATTGCCACTGTCACTACCACCACCAAAACCACCATTATTATTATCACCACCACCAAAACCACCATTATTATTACCACCACCACCACCACCATCACAACCCCAATCATAAACACCACCACCATTAATACATTTTAAAACCCCACCACTACCACCACCATTATTACATTCTTTAACACTTTATCCATTATTCCAGGTAGTACATTCCTTCCTGATTTCTTCTTGGATGTTGAGCCAGGCTCAGAGGAGACATCATCAGAAGATAAACCGTCCAGTGTTGGTGATAGTTTAACTATCAAAACTTTCCAGTCCATTGAGAAAATATTGAATGAAGATGTTGTCAAATCAATGGGTGGTGTGTTTGCCTTTAATTTGACTGGTAAGTTGTATCAATATTAATACAAATAAAGCACCAGTAATGCACTGGGTAATTGCTGGCCTTGTGCCAAAAATATAAACAATTAATATTAATGGTAGTGGTAGTAGTGTATCTTTCTCTCTCTCTCTGTCGACTTTGCTTGCCCACAGCCAAAGCTTCGATTTTACTAAGCTTCCACTTGTATTATTTTCTCCTAGATTTAATAATTAACTAATTAATTTAATTAGACAATTCTGTTGATTGGTTAATTATTTGTGTTTGTTTAATAACATCTGGTAGAGAGCTTTTATTCAGAATGTTAGCGGAAATTATAATATTTCCTTTGTTAACACTTTGAATCTACCTGCCAAAAACCGGCGGTTGCTTCCCTTGTTGGAAATAACTGTTTCTACTTTAGGCACAAGGCCAGCAATTACCCAGTGCATTACTGGTACTCTATTTTATCGACCCTGTAAGGATGAAAGGCAAAGTCAACCTCGGCGGAATTTGAACTCAGATCGTAAAGGGACGTAACTATGCTGGAAAGCATGGCGTCCGACGCTCTACCGATACTGCCAATTCACCAACACGTGACAACTAAGTGTTCGCTGGCTGCATTCTTAATGGCAGAACGGAATCCCTGTTGATGAAATGAAACCTCTGTTCGATCATGGAATACCACGAGCGTGCTTGTTACGTAAGTTGGATAGCTGATTTCGGATTCATAGAAACATTTCAAACGTATATCGTTTGATTTGTCCAGGTGTATCTTTTTAACCTGTTAGTTCTTTCGTTACTTTGGTATTGTGTGGTTGGGTTTTGCCTACCGCAATGTTCAATTTGTCAAGCTATTTAAACGTATGTTATTACTCTAAGGACCTACCCTTATTGAGTACTTTGCTAACTCATTCCTATTGTAGGTTGACTTTGCTTGCCCACATCCAAAGCTTCGATTTTACTAAGTATATATATATATATATATATATATATATATATATATATATATATATATATATATATATATATATAATGGAAAATTTGAACAGGAACAAAACAGAGAGGCAGTACAACGAATGTTTATTAATTTCACGCTCTGGAGAAAGTAATGTGTGGATATATATATGTGTCAGTAAAACCTACTACAGTCAGTAGGCATCTCTAACAAAATACACCCCCGTCCCACCACCCCCACCCCATCCACACCACCCCTTTCAATGTAAAGTTATGTTGGTGCCACAAAATCCAGGCCGAAACAAATGAGATCATGTAGGTGTCACGACAAAAAAACACACAGCCACGCTGTAATGTGGCCGTGTAGGCAACACGGTAAAAACCTCCCAGCCCCACACTGTAAATGTGGTTGGTGTTAGGAAGGGCATCCAGCTGTAGAAAACCCGCCAGACAGTCCATGCTGTAATGTGGCCGTGTAGGCAACACGGTAAAAACCTCCCAGCCCCACACTGTAAATGTGGTTGGTGTTAGGAAGGGCATCCAACTGTAGAAAACCCGCCAGACAGTCCATGCTGTAATGTGGCCGTGTAGGCAACACGGTAAAAACCTCCCAGCCCCACACTGTAAATGTGGTTGGTGTTAGGAAGGGCATCCAGCTGTAGAAAACCCGCCAGACAGTCCATGCTGTAATGTGGCCGTGTAGGCAACACGGTAAAAACCTCCCAGCCCCACACTGTAAATGTGGTTGGTGTTAGGAAGGGCATCCAACTGTAGAAAACCCGCCAGACAGTCCATGCTGTAATGTGGCTGTGTAGGCAACACGGTAAAAACCTCCCAGCCCCACACTGTAAATGTGGTTGGTGTTAGGAAGGGCATCCAGCTGTAGAAAACCCGCCAGACAGTCCACGCTGTAAT
>OZ024760.1:5142568-5165068 GCA_964016885.1 Eledone cirrhosa | reverse complement strand
TTGAAAAATTGATTGAATTTTACTTGTTCTGCTTATCTTAATATATATATATACATCATCATCATCATCATCATCATTTCATTTTACGTCCACTTTTCCCTGCTTGCAAGGGTGGGACGGGAACTGAATACATATATATATATATACATATATATACATACATATATATATATATACATATATATACATACATATATATATATATATATATATATATATATATATATATATATATATATATACATATATATATATATATATACATATATATATATACATATATATATATATATATACATATATATATATATATATATACATATATATATATATATATATATACATATATATATATATATATATATATACATATATATATATATATACATATATATATATACATACATATATATATATGTATATATATATATATATACATATATATATATACATATATATACATATATATATACATATATATATATGTTTATATATGGGGGGGGGGGGGGGGGGCTGTTTTTATTTGGGTGCCCCGTATTTTTATGGTGGGAGACAGTTTTTTATTTGGGTGCCCCGTTCTTTATTTGGGTGCCCCATTTTTTATTTGGGTGCCCCATTTTTTATTTAGGTGCCCCGTTTTTCATTTGGGTGCCCCGATTTTTTATTTGGGTGCCCCGTCTTTTAATTGGGTGCCCCGTTTTTTATTTGGGCGCCCCGTTTTTTTATTTGGGTGCCCAGTTATTTTATTTGGGTGCCCCGTTTTTTATGGGGGGAGGTCTGTTTTTTATTTGGGTGCCCCGTTTTTTATTTCGGTGCCCCGTTTTTTATTTGGGTGTCCCGTTTTTTTATTTGTGTGCCCCGTTTTTATATGGGAGGGCCGTTTTTTATTTGGGTGTTTCGTTTTTTATTTGGGTGCCCCGTTTTTTATTTGGGTGCCCCGTTTTTTTATTTGGGTGCCCCGTTATTTTATTTGGGTGCCCCGTTTTTTTATGGGGGGACCGTTTTTTATTTGGATGTCCCATTATTTTATTTGGGTGCCCCGTTATTCTATTTGGGTGCCCCGTTATTTTATTTGGGTGCCCCATTTTTTTATGGGGGGTCCGTTTTTTATTTGTGTGCCCCGTTTATTATTTGGGTGCCCCGTTTTTTATGGGGGGACCGTTTTTTATTTGGGTGCCCCGTTTTTTTATTTGTGTGCCCATTCTTTTATTTGGGTGCCCCATTTTTTTTATTTGGGTGCCCGGTTTTTTTATTTGGGTGACCCGTCTTTTTATTTGGGTGCCCCGTATTTTTATTTGGGTGCTCCGTTTTCTATTTGGGTGCCCCGTTTCTTTATGGGTGTCCCGTTTTTTTATTTGGGTGCTCCATTTTTTTATGGGGGGGGGCCCGTTTTTTATTTGGGTGCCCCGTTTTTTAATTGGGTGCGCCGTTTTTTATTTGGGTGCCCGTTTTTTTATTTGGGTGCCCCGTTTTTATATGGGGGGGGGGGGCTGTTTTTTATTTGGGTGCCCCGTTCTTTAATGGGGGGGGCCGTTTTTTATTTGGATGCCTCGTATATTTATGGGGGCGGGACCGTTTTTTTTATCTCGGGGGCCCCGTTTTTTATTTGGGTGCCACGTTTTTTTATTTGGGTGCCTCCTTTTTTTATGGGGGTAGGACCGTTTTTTAATTGGAGGCCCAGTTTTTTTATTTGGGTGCCCCGTTATTTTATTTGGGTGCCCCGTTTTTTATGGGGGGGGGGGGCGTATTTTATTTGGGTGCCCCGTTTTTATTTGGGTGCCCCGTATTTTTATTTGGGTGCCCCGTATTTTTATTTGGGTGCCCCGTTTTTTTATTCGAGTGCCCCGTTTTTTATTTGGGTACCCCGTTTTTTTTATTTGGGTACCCCGCTATTTTATTTGGGTGCCCCGTTATTTATGGGGGGAGGGACCGTTTTCTATTTTGGTGCCTCGTTTTTTTATGGGGGGTCTGATTTTTATATGGGTGCCCAGTTTTTTATTTGGGTGCCCCGTTTTTTATTTGGGTGTCCAGTTTTTTTATTTGGGTGCCCCGTTTTTTTATGGGGGGGTCTGTTTTTTATTTGGCTGCCCCGTTTTTTATTTGGGTTTCCCGTTTTTTTATTTGGGTGCCCCGTTATTTATTTGGGTGCCCCGTTTTTTGTTTGGGTGAACCGTTTTTTTATTTGGGTGCCCTATTTTTTATTTGGGTGCCACGTTTTTATTTGGGTGCCCCGTTTTTAATTTGGGTGCCCCATTTTTTCATTTGGGTGCCCCCTCCCTTTATTTGGGTGCCCCGTTTTTTTAATTTGGGTGTCCCTTTTTTTATTTTGGTGCCCCGTTTTTTTATATGACCGTTTTTTTTATTTGGGTGCCCCGTTTATTATTTGGGTGCCCCGTTCTATATTTGGGTGCCCCATTTTTTTATTTGGGTGCCCCGTTTTTTTATGGGGGGACCGTTTTTTATTTGGGTGCTCCGTTTTTTTATTTGGGTGCTCGTTTTTTTATTTCGGTGCCCCATTTTTTAATTTGGGTGTCCCGTTTTTTTTGTTCGGTGCCCCGTATTTTTATTTGGGTGCCCCGTTATTTTATTTGGGTTCCCCGTTATTTTATGTGGGTGCCCCATCTTTTTATGGGGGGGGGGGGGTTTCATTTTTCATTCGGTGCCCCATTTTTTTATTTGGGTGCCCCGTTTTTTTATGGGGTGGGGGACCGTTTTTTACTTGGGTGCCCAATTTTTTATTTGGGTGCCCCGTTATTTATTTGGGTGCCCCGTTTTTTATGGGGGGGACCGTTTTTTATTTGGGTGCCCCGTCTTTTTAATGGGGGGGGGAGGGGTCCGTTTTTTATTTGGGTGCCCCATTTTTTAGTTGGGTGCCCCGTTCTTTTATTTAGGTGCCCCGTTTTTCATTTGGGCGCCCCGATTTTTTATTTGGGTGCCCCTTTTCTTATTTGGGTGCCCCGTTTTTTATTTGGGTGCCCAGTTATTTTATTTGGGTGCCCCGTTTTTTATGGGGGGGCCTGTTTTTTATTTGGGTGCACCGTTTTTCTATGGTGGGACCGATTTTTATTTGGGTGCCCCGTTTTTTATTTGTGTGCTCCGTTTGTTTATTTGGGGGCCCCGTATACTTATGGGGGTGGGACCGTTTTTAATTTGGGGGCCCCATTTTTTATTTGGGTGCCGCGTTTTTTTATTTGGCTGCCCCGTTTTTTTATGGGGGTAGGACCTTTTTTTAATTGGACGCCCAGTTTTTTATTTGGGTGCCCCATTTTTTTATTTGGCTGCCCCGTTTTTTATTTGGGTGCACCGTTTTTTATTTGGGTGCCTCGTTATTTTATTTGGGTTCCCCGTTATTTATGGGGGGAGGGAGCGTTTTTTATTTGGGTGCCCCGATTTTTTATGGGGGGGAGGTATGTTTTTTATTTGGGTGACCCGTTTTTTATTTCGGTGCCCCGTTTTTTTATTTGGGTGCCCCGTTTTTATATGTAGGGGGGTGGGGGCCGTTTTTTATTTGGGTGTTTCGTTTTTTGTCTGGGTGCCCCGTTTTTTATTTGGGTGCCTCGTTTTTTTATGTGGGTGCCCCGTTTTTTTTTATTTAGGTGCTCCGTTATTTTATTTGGGTGCCCCGTTTTTTTATGGGGGGACCGTTTTTTATTTGGATGTCCCGTTATTTTATTTGGGTGCCCTGTTATTCTATTTGGGTGCCCCGTTATTTTATTTGGTGCCCCATTTTTTTATGGGGGGTCCGTTTTTTATTTGGGTGCCCCGTTTTTTAATTGGATGCCCCGTTTTTTTATTTGGGTGCCCCGTTTTTTATGGAGGGGCCTGTTTTTTATTTGGGTGCCCCGTTTTTATATGGGGGGGGGGGGGCTGCTTTTATTTGGGTGCCCCGTATTTTTATGGTGGGAGACAGTTTTTTATTTGGGTGCCCCGTTTTTTAATTGGATGCCCCGTTTTTTTATTTGGGTGCCCCGTTTTTTATGGAGGGGCCTGTTTTTTATTTGGGTGCCCCGTTTTTACATGGGGGAGGGGCTGTTTTTATTTGGGTGCCCCGTATTTTTATGGTGGGAGACAGTTTTTTATTTGGGTGCCCCGTTCTTTATTTGGGTGCCCCGTTTTTTATTTGGGTGCCTCGTATATTTATGGGGGCGGGAGCGTTTTTTATTTCGGGGGCCCCGTTTTTTATTTGGGTGACACGTTTTTTTATTTGGGTGCCACGTTTTTTATGGGGGTAGGACCGTTTTTTAATTGGGGAGCCAGGTTTTTGTTTGGGTGCCCCGTTTTTTTAATGGGGGGGGGGGGGGGTCCGTTTTTTATTTGGGTGCCCCATTTTTTATTTGGGTGCCCCGTTCTTTTATTTAGGTGCCCCGTTTTTCATTTGGGTGCCCCGATTTTTTATTTGGGTGCCACGTCTTTTAATTGGGTGCCCTGTTTTTTATTTGGGTGCCCCGTTTTTTTATTTGGGTGCCCAGTTATTTTATTTGGGTGCCCCGTTTTTTATGGGGGGAGGTCTGTTTTTTATTTGGGTGCCCCGTTTTTTATTTCGGTGCCCCGTTTTTTATTTGGGTGTCCCGTTTTTTTATTTGTGTGCCCCGTTTTTATATGGGGGGGGGCCGTTTTTATTTGGGTGTTTCGTTTTTTATTTGGGTTCCTCGTTTTTTATTTGGGTGCCCCGTTTTTTTATTTGGGTGCCCCGTTATTTTATTTGGGTG
Source organism: Eledone cirrhosa (assembly GCA_964016885.1). NCBI lineage: Eukaryota > Metazoa > Mollusca > Cephalopoda > Octopoda > Eledonidae > Eledone > Eledone cirrhosa. Next base: position 5,160,359 of record OZ024760.1, on the reverse strand, counting down.
CCCCGTTTTTTATGGGGGGACCGTTTTTTATTTGGATGTCCCATTATTTTATTTGGGTGCCCCGTTATTCTATTTGGGTGCCCCGTTATTTTATTTGGGTGCCCCATTTTTTTATGGGGGGTCCGTTTTTTATTTGTGTGCCCCGTTTATTATTTGGGTGCCCCGTTTTTTATGGGGGGACGGTTTTTTATTTGGGTGCCCCGTTTTTTTATTTGGGTGCCCATTCTTTTATTTGGGTGCCCCATTTTTTTTATTTGGGTGCCCCGTTTTTTTATTTGGGTGACCCGTCTTTTTATTTGGGTGCCCCGTATTTTTATTTGGGTGCTCCGTTTTTTATTTGGGTGCCCCGTTTTTTTATGGGTGTCCGGTTCTTTTATTTGGGTGCTCCATTTTTTATGGGGGGGGGGGGTCCGTTTTTTATTTGAGTGCCCCGTTTTTTAATTGGGTGCGCCGTTTTTTATTTGGGCCCCGTTTTTTTATTTGGGTGCCCCGTTTTTATATGGGGGGGGGCTGTTTTTTATTTGGGTGCCCCGTTTTTTAATGGGGGGGGGGCCGTTTTTTATTTGGGTGCCTCGTATATTTATGGGGGCGGGACCGTTTTTTATCTCGGGGGCCCCGTTTTTTATTTGGGTGCCGCGTTTTTTTATTTGGGTGCCTCGTTTTTTTATAGGGGTAGGACCGTTTTTTAATTGGGGGCCCAGTTTTTTATTTGGGTGCCCCGTTATTTTATTTGGGTGCCCCGTTATTTTATTTGGGTGCCCCGTTTTTTATGGGGGGGGGGGGGGGCGTATTTTATTTGGGTGCCCCGTTTTTTATTTGGGTGCCCCGTTTTTTATTTGGGTGTCCCGTTTTTTTATTTGTGTGCCCCGTTTTTATATGGGGGGGGGGGGGGCCGTTTTTTATTTGGGTGTTTCGTTTTTTATTTGGGTTCCTCGTTTTTTATTTGGGTGCCCCGTTATTTTATTTGGGTGCCCCGTTTTTTTATGGGGGGACCGTTTTTTATTTGGATGTCCCATTATTTTATTTGGGTGCCCCGTTATTCTATTTGGGTGCCCCGTTATTTTATTTGGGTGCCCCATTTATTTATGGGGGGTCCGTTTTTTATTTGTGTGCCCCGTTTATTATTTGGGTGCCCCGTTTTTTATGGGGGGACCGTTTTTTATTTGGGTGCCCCGTTTTTTTATTTGGGTGCCCATTCTTTTATTTGGGTGCCCCATTTTTTTTATTTGGGTGCCCCGTTTTTTTATTTGGGTGACCCGTCTTTTTATTTGGGTGCCCCGTATTTTTATTTGGGTGCTCCGTTTTTCATTTGGGTGCCCCGTTATTTTATGGGTGTCCGGTTTTTTTATTTGGGTGCTCCATTTTTTATGGGGGGGGGGTCCGTTTTTTATTTGAGTGCCCCGTTTTTTAATTGGGTGCGCCGTTTTTTATTTGGGTGCCCCGTTTTTTTATTTGGGTGCCCCGTTTTTATATGGGGGGGGGGCTGTTTTTTATTTGGGTGCCCCGTTTTTTAATGGGGGGGGCCGTATTTTATTTGGGTGCCCCGTTTTTTATTTGGGTGCCCCGTATTTTTATTTGGGTGCCCCGTTTATTATTTGGGTGCCCCATTTTTTTATTTGGGTGTCCCGTTTTTTTTGTTCGGTGCCCCGTATTTTTATTTGGGTGCCCCGTTTATTATTTGGGTGCCCCATTTTTTTATTTGGGTGCCCCATTTTTTTATTTGGGTGTCCCGTTTTTTTTGTTCGGTGCCCCGTATTTTTATTTGGGTGCCCCGTTCTTTTATTTGGGTGCCCCGTTATTTTATTTGGGTTCCCCGTTATTTTATGTGGGTGCCCCATCTTTTTATGGGGGGGGGGTTTCGTTTTTCATTCGGTGCCCCATTTTTTTATTTGGGTGCCCCGTTTTTTTATGGGGTGGGGGACCGTTTTTTACTTGGGTGCCCAGTTTTTAATTTGGGTGCCCCGTTATTTATTTGGGTGCCCCGTTTTTTATGGGGGGGGGGGGGCTGTTTTTTAATTGGGTGCCCCGTTTTTATATGGGGGGGGCCTGTTTTTTACTTGGGTGCCCCGTCTTTTATGGGGGGGACCGTTTTTTATTTGGGTGCCCCGTTTTTTATTTGGGTGCACCGTTTTTTTATTTGGGGGCCCCGTATATTTATGGGGGCGGGACCGTTTTTTATTTGGGGGCCCCGTTTTTTATTTGGGTGCCGCGTTTTTTTATTTGGGTGCCTCGTTTTTTTATGGGGGTAGAACCGTTTTTTAATTGGGGGCCCAGTTTTTTATTTTGGTGCCCCGTTTTTTTATTTGGGTGCCCCGTTTTTTATTTGGGTGCCCCGTGTTTTATTTGGGTGCCCCGTTATTTTATTTGGGTGCCAAGTATTTTTATTTGGGTGCCCCGTAGTTTTATTTGGGTGCCCCGTGTTTTATTTGGGTGCCCCCTTTTTTTTATTTGGGTACCCCGCTATTTTACTTGGGTGCCCCGTTATTTATGGGGGGAGGGACCGTTTTCTATTTGGGTGCCCCGTTTTTTTATGGGGGGGGGGTCTGTTTTTTATTTGGGTGCCCCGTTTTTTATTTCGGTTCCCCGTTTTTTATTTGGGTGTCCCGTTTTTTTATTTGGGTGCCCCGTTTATTATTTGGGTGCCCCATTTTTTTATTTGGGTGTCCCGTTTTTTTTGTTCGGTGCCCCGTATTTTTATTTGGGTGCCCCGTTTATTATTTGGGTGCCCCATTTTTTTATTTGGGTGCCCCATTTTTTTATTTGGGTGTCCCGTTTTTTTTGTTCGGTGCCCCGTATTTTTATTTGGGTGCCCCGTTCTTTTATTTGGGTGCCCCGTTATTTTATTTGGGTTCCCCGTTATTTTATGTGGGTGCCCCATCTTTTTATGGGGGGGGGGGGGTTTCGTTTTTCATTCGGTGCCCCATTTTTTTATTTGGGTGCCCCGTTTTTTTATGGGGTGGGGGACCGTTTTTTACTTGGGTGCCCAGTTTTTAATTTGGGTGCCCCGTTATTTATTTGGGTGCCCCGTTTTTTATGGGGGGGGGGGGCTGTTTTTTAATTGGGTGCCCCGTTTTTATATGGGGGGGGCCTGTTTTTTACTTGGGTGCCCCGTCTTTTATGGGGGGGACCGTTTTTTATTTGGGTGCCCCGTTTTTTATTTGGGTGCACCGTTTTTTTATTTGGGGGCCCCGTATATTTATGGGGGCGGGACCGTTTTTTATTTGGGGGCCCCGTTTTTTATTTGGGTGCCGCGTTTTTTTATTTGGGTGCCTCGTTTTTTTATGGGGGTAGAACCGTTTTTTAATTGGGGGCCCAGTTTTTTATTTTGGTGCCCCGTTTTTTTATTTGGGTGCCCCGTTTTTTATTTGGGTGCCCCGTGTTTTATTTGGGTGCCCCGTTATTTTATTTGGGTGCCAAGTATTTTTATTTGGGTGCCCCGTAGTTTTATTTGGGTGCCCCGTGTTTTATTTGGGTGCCCCCTTTTTTTTATTTGGGTACCCCGCTATTTTACTTGGGTGCCCCGTTATTTATGGGGGGAGGGACCGTTTTCTATTTGGGTGCCCCGTTTTTTTATGGGGGGGGGTCTGTTTTTTATTTGGGTGCCCCGTTTTTTATTTCGGTTCCCCGTTTTTTATTTGGGTGTCCCGTTTTTTTATTTGGGTGCCCCGTTTTTATATGGGGGGGACCGTTTTTTATTTGGGTGTTTCGTTTTTTATTTGGGTGCCCCGTTTTTTATTTGGGTGTCCCGTTATTTTATGTGGGTGCCTCGTTTTTTTTATTTGGGTGCCCCGTTATTTTATTTGGGTGCCCCGTTTTTTTATGGGGGGGGACCGTTTTTTACTTGGGTGTCCCTTTTTTTTATTTGGGTGCCCCGTTATTCTATTTGGGTGCCCCGTTATTTTATTGGGTGGCCCATTTTTTATTTGGGTGCCCCGTTTTTTTATGTGGGTGCCCGGTTTTTTTTATTTGGGTGCCCCGTCTTTTATTTGGGTGCCTGTTTTATTTATTTGGGCGCCCCATTTTTTTATGGGGGGATCCGTTTTTTATTTGGGTGAACCGCTTTTTATTTGGGTGCCCCATTTTTTATTTGGGTGCCCCGTATATTTATGGGGGCGGAACCGTTTTTAATTTCGGGGGCCACGTTTTTTATTTGGGTGCCGCGTTTTTTTATTTGGGTGCCTCGTTTTTTTATGGGGGTAGGACCGTTTTTTAATTGGGGGCCCAGATTTTTTGTTTGGGTGCCCCGTTTTTTTAATGGGGGGGGGGGGGTCCGTTTTTTATTTGGGTGCCTCATTTTTTATTTGGGTGCCCCGTTCTTTTATTTAGGTGCCCTGTTTTTCATTTGGGTGCCCCGATTTTTCATTTGGGTGCCCAGTTATTTTATTTGGGTGCCCCGTTTTTTATGGGGGGGGGGCCTGTTTTTTATTTGGGTCCCCCGTTTTTATATGGGGGGGGCCTGTTTTTTATTTGGGTGCCCCGTTTTTTTATTTGTGTGCCCCGTTTTTATAGGGGAGGGCGTTTTTTATTTGGGTGTTTCGTTTTTTATTTGGGTGCCCCGTTTTTTATTTGGGTGCCCCGTTTTTTTATTTGGGTGCCCCGTTATTTTATTTGGGTGCCTCGTTTTTTTATGGGGGGACCGTTTTTTATTTGGATGTACCGTTATTTTATTTGGGTGCCCCGTTATTCTATTTGGGTGCCCCGTTATTTTATTTCGGTGCCCCATTTTTTTATGGGGTGTCCGTTTTTTATTTGTGTGCCCCGTTTATTATTTGGGTGCCCCGTTTTTTATGGGGCGACCGTTTTTTATTTGGGTGCCCCGTTTTTTTATTTGGGTGCCCCGTTTTTTTATTTGGGTGGCCATTTTTTTATTTGGGTGCCCCATTTTTTTTATTTGGGTGCCCCGTTTTTTTTATTTGGGTGCCCCGTATTTTTATTTGGGTCCTCCGTTTTTTATTTGGGTGCCCCGTTTTTTTATTTGGGTGGCCATTTTTTTTATTTGGGTGCCCCATTTTTTTTATTTGGGTGCCCCGTTTTTTTATTTGGGTGCCCCGTATTTTTATTTGGGTGCTCCGTTTTTTATTTGGGTGCCCCGTTTTTTTATTTGGGTGTCCCGTTTTTTTATTTGGGTGCTCCATTTTTTTATGGGGGGGGGTCCGTTTCTTATTTGGGTGCCCCGTTTTTTAATTGGGTGCCCCGTTTTTTATTTGGGTGCCCCGTTCTTTTATTTGGGTGCCCCGTTATTTTATTTGGGTTCCCCGTTATTTTATGTGGGTGCCCCATCTTTTTATGGGGGGGGGGTTTCGTTTTTCATTCGGTGCCCCATTTTTTTATTTGGGTGCCCCGGTTTTTTATGGGGTGGGGGACCGTTTTTTACTTGGGTGCCCAGTTTTTAATTTGGGTGCCCCGTTATTTATTTGGGTGCCCCGTTTTTTATGGGGGGGGGGGGCTGTTTTTTAATTGGGTGCCCCGTTTTTATATGGGGGGGGGCCTGTTTTTTACTTGGGTGCCCCGTCTTTTATGGGGGGGACCGTTTTTTATTTGGGTGCACCGTTTTTTTATTTGGGGGCCCCGTATATTTATGGGGGCGGGACCGTTTTTTATTTGGGGGCCCCGTTTTTTATTTGGGTGCCGCGTTTTTTTATTTGGGTGCCTCGTTTTTTTATGGGGGTAGGACCGTTTTTTAATTGGGGGCCCAGTTTTTTATTTTGGTGCCCCGTTTTTTTATTTGGGTGCCCCGTTTTTTATTTGGGTGCCCCGTGTTTTATTTGGGTGCCCCGTTATTTTATTTGGGTGCCAAGTATTTTTATTTGGGTGCCCCGTAGTTTTATTTGGGTGCCCCGTGTTTTATTTGGGTGCCCCCTTTTTTTTATTTGGGTACCCCGCTATTTTATTTGGGTGCCCCGTTATTTATGGGGGGAGGGACCGTTTTCTATTTGGGTGCCCCGTTTTTTTATGGGGGGGGGGGTCTGTTTTTTATTTGGGTGCCCCGTTTTTTATTTCGGTTCCCCGTTTTTTATTTGGGTGTCCCGTTTTTTTATTTGGGTGCCCCGTTTTTATATGGGGGGGACCGTTTTTTATTTGGGTGTTTCGTTTTTTATTTGGGTGCCCCGTTTTTTATTTGGGTGTCCCGTTATTTTATGTGGGTGCCTCGTTTTTTTTATTTGGGTGCCCCGTTATTTTATTTGGGTGCCCCGTTTTTTTATGGGGGGGGACCGTTTTTTACTTGGGTGTCCCTTTTTTTTATTTGGGTGCCCCGTTATTCTATTTGGGTGCCCCGTTATTTTATTGGGTGGCCCATTTTTTATTTGGGTGCCCCGTTTTTTTATGTGGGTGCCCGGTTTTTTTTATTTGGGTGCCCCGTCTTTTATTTGGGTGCCTGTTTTATTTATTTGGGCGCCCCATTTTTTTATGGGGGGATCCGTTTTTTATTTGGGTGAACCGCTTTTTATTTGGGTGCCCCATTTTTTATTTGGGTGCCCCGTATATTTATGGGGGCGGAACCGTTTTTAATTTCGGGGGCCACGTTTTTTATTTGGGTGCCGCGTTTTTTTATTTGGGTGCCTCGTTTTTTTATGGGGGTAGGACCGTTTTTTAATTGGGGGCCCAGATTTTTTGTTTGGGTGCCCCGTTTTTTTAATGGGGGGGGGGGGGTCCGTTTTTTATTTGGGTGCCTCATTTTTTATTTGGGTGCCCCGTTCTTTTATTTAGGTGCCCTGTTTTTCATTTGGGTGCCCCGATTTTTCATTTGGGTGCCCAGTTATTTTATTTGGGTGCCCCGTTTTTTATGGGGGGGGGGCCTGTTTTTTATTTGGGTCCCCCGTTTTTATATGGGGGGGGCCTGTTTTTTATTTGGGTGCCCCGTTTTTTATTTGTGTGCCCCGTTTTTTTATTTGGGTGCCCAGCTATTTTATTTGGGTGCCCCGTTTTTTATGGGGGGAGGTCTGTTTTTTATTTGGGTGCCCCGTTTTTTATTTCGGTGCCCCGTTTTTTATTTGGGTGTCCCGTTTTTTTATTTGTGTGCCCCGTTTTTATAGGGGAGGGCGTTTTTTATTTGGGTGTTTCGTTTTTTATTTGGGTGCCCCGTTTTTTATTTGGGTGCCCCGTTTTTTTATTTGGGTGCCCCGTTATTTTATTTGGGTGCCTCGTTTTTTTATGGGGGGACCGTTTTTTATTTGGATGTACCGTTATTTTATTTGGGTGCCCCGTTATTCTATTTGGGTGCCCCGTTATTTTATTTCGGTGCCCCATTTTTTTATGGGGGGTCCGTTTTTTATTTGTGTGCCCCGTTTATTATTTGGGTGCCCCGTTTTTTATGGGGCGACCGTTTTTTATTTGGGTGCCCCGTTTTTTTATTTGGGTGCCCCGTTTTTTTATTTGGGTGGCCATTTTTTTATTTGGGTGCCCCATTTTTTTTATTTGGGTGCCCCGTTTTTTTTATTTGGGTGCCCCGTATTTTTATTTGGGTCCTCCGTTTTTTATTTGGGTGCCCCGTTTTTTTATTTGGGTGGCCATTTTTTTTATTTGGGTGCCCCATTTTTTTTATTTGGGTGCCCCGTTTTTTTATTTGGGTGCCCCGTATTTTTATTTGGGTGCTCCGTTTTTTATTTGGGTGCCCCGTTTTTTATTTGGGTGTCCCGTTTTTTTATTTGGGTGCTCCATTTTTTTATGGGGGGGGGTCCGTTTCTTATTTGGGTGCCCCGTTTTTTAATTGGGTGCCCCGTTTTTTATTTGGGTGCCCCGTTTTTTTATTTGGGTGCCCCGTTATTTTATTTGGATGCTCCGTTTTTTATGGAGGGGCCTGTTTTTTATTTGGGTGCCCCGTTTTTATATGGGGGAGGGGCTGTTTTTTATTTGGGTGCCCCGTTTTTTTATGGGGTGGCCGTTTTTTATTTGGGTGCCCCGTATATTTATGGGGGCGGGACCGTTTTTCATCTCGGGGGCCCCGTTTTTTATTTGGGTGCCGCGTTTTTTTATTTGGGTGCCTCGTTTTTTATGGGGGTAGGACCGTTTTTTAATTGGGGGCCCAGTTTTTTATTTGGGTGCCCCGTTATTTTATTTGGGTGCCCCGTATTTTATGGGGGGGGGGGCGTTTTTTATTTGTGTGCCCCGTTTTTTATTTGGGTCCCACGTATTTTTATTTGGGTGCCCCGTTTTTTTATTTGGGTGCCCTGTTATTTATGGGGGGAGGGACCGTTTTCTATTTTGGTGCCCCGTTTTTTTTATGGGGGGTCTGATTTTTATATGGGTGCCCAGTTTTTTATTTGGGTGCCCCGTTTTTTATTTGGGTGTCCCGTTTTTTATTTGGGTGCCCCTTTTTTTATTTGGGTGCCCCATTTTTCATTTGGGTGTCCCGTCCTTTTATTTGGGTGCCCCGTTTTTTTATGTGGGTGCCCCGTTTTTTTAATTTGGGTGTCCCTTTTTTTATTTTGGTGCCCCGTTTTTATATGGGGGGGGGGGGACCGTTTTTTTATTTGGGTGCCCCGTTTATTATTTGGGTGACCCGTTTTTTATTTGGGTGCCCCATTTTTTTATTTGGATGCCCCGTTTTTTTATGGGGGGACCGTTTTTTATTTGGGTGCCCCGTTTTTTTATTTGGGTATCCCGTTTTTTTTATTTGGGTGCCCGTTTTTTTATTTCGGTGCCCCATCTTTTAATTTGGGTGCCCCGTTTTTCTTGTTCGATGTCCCGTTTTTTTATTTGGGTGCCCCGTTTATTATTTGGGTGACCCGTTTTTTATTTGGGTGCCCCATTTTTTTATTTGGATGCCCCGTTTTTTTATGGGGGGACCGTTTTTTATTTGGGTGCCCCGTTTTTTTATTTGGGTGCCCCGTTTTTTTATTTGGGTGCCCCATCTTTTAATTTGGGTGCCCCGTTTTTCTTGTTCGATGTCCCGTATTTTTATTTGGGTGCCCCGTTTTTTTATTTGGGTGCCCCGTTATTTTATTTGGGTTCCCCGTTACTTTATGTGGGAGCCCCATCTTTTTATGGGGGGGGGGGGGTCCGTTTTTCATTCGGTGCCCCATTTTTTTATTTGGGTGCCCCGTTTTTTATTTGGGTGCCCCGTTTTTTTATGGGGTGGGTGACCGATTTTTATTTGGGTGCCCAGCTTTTTATTTGGGTGCCCCGTTATTTGATTTGGGTACCCCAATTTTTTTATTTGGGTGCCCCGTTTTTTTATTTGGGTGCCCCGTTTTATATTCGGGAGCCTCGTTTTTTATTTGGGTGCCCCGTTTTTTATGGGGGGGCCTGTTTTTTATTTGGGTGCCCCGTTTTTTTATGGGGGGGACCGTTTTTTATTTGGGTGCCCCGTTTTTTATTTGGGTGCCCCGTATTTTTATTTGGGTACCCCGTTTTTTTATGGGGGAGGACGGACCGTTTTTTTATTCGGGTACCCCGTTTTTTATTTGGGTGCCCCGTTTTTTTTATTTGGGTACCCCGCTATTTTATTTGGGTGCCCCGTTATTTATGGGGGGAGGGACCGTTTTCTATTTGGGTGCCCCGTTTTTTTATGGGGGGGGGGGTCTGTTTTTTATTTGGGTGCCCCGTGTTTTATTTGGGTTCACCGTTTTTATATGGGGTGGACCGTTTTTTATTTGGGTGTTTCGTTTTTTATTTGGGTGCCCCGTTTTTTTATGTGGGTGCCCCGTTCTTTTTATTTGGGTGCCCCGTTATTTTATTTGGGTGTCCCGTTTTTTTATTTGGGTACCCCGTTATTCTATTTGGGTGCCCCGTTATTTTATTTGGGTGCCTCACTTTTTTATGGGGGTCCGTTTTTTATTTGGGTGCCCCGTTTATTATTTGGGTGCCTCGTTATTTTATGGGGGTAGGACCGTTTTTTAATTGGGGGCCCAGTTTTTTATTTGGGTGCCCCGTTATTTTATTTGGGTGCCCCGTATTTTATGGGGGGGGGGCGTTTTTTATTTGGGTGCCCCGTTTTTTATTTGGGTGCTACGTATTTTTATTTGGGTGCCCCGTATTTTTATTTGGGTGTCCCGTTTTTTTATTTGGGTGCCCCGTTTTTTATTTGGGTGCTCCGTTTTTCTTATTTGGGTACCCCGCTATTTTATTTGGATGCCCCGTTTTTTTATGGGGGGACCGTTTTTTATTTGGGTGCCCCGTTTTTTTATTTGGGTGTCCCGTTTTTTTTATTTCGGTGCCCGTTTTTTTATTTCGGTGCACCGTTTTTTTATTTGGGTGCCCTGTTATTTATGGGGGGAGGGACCGTTTTCTATTTTGGTGCCCCGTTTTTTTATGGGGGGTCTGATTTTTATATGGGTGCCCCGTTTTTTATTTGGGTGTCCCGTTTTTTATTTGGGTGCCCCTTTTTTTATTTGGGTGCCCCATTTTTCATTTGGGTGTCCCGTCCTTTTATTTGGGTGCCCCGTTTTTTTATGTGGGTGCCCCGTTTTTTTTTATTTGGGTGTCCCTTTTTTATTTTGGTGCCTCGTTTTTATATGGGGGGGGGACCGTTTTTTTATTTGGGTGCCCCGTTTATTATTTCGGTGACCCGTTTTTTATTTGGGTGCCCCATTTTTTTATTTGGATGCCCCGTTTTTTTATGGGGGGACCGTTTTTTATTTGGGTGCCCCGTTTTTTTATTTGGGTGCCCCGTTTTTTTTATTTGGGTGCCCGTTTTTTTATTTCGGTGCCCCATCTTTTAATTTGGGTGCCCCGTTTTTCTTGTTCGATGTCCCGTATTTTTATTTGGGTGCCCCGTTTTTTTATTTGGGTGCCCCGTTATTTTATTTGGGTTCCCCGTTACTTTATGTGGGGGCCCCATCTTTTTATGGGGGGGGGGGTTCGTTTTTCATTCGGTGCCCCGTTTTTTATTTGGGTGCCCCGTTTTTTTATGGGGTGGGTGACCGTTTTTTATTTGGGTGCCCAGTTTTTTATTTGGGTGCCCCGTTATTTGATTTGGGTACCCCAATTTTTTTATCTGGGTGCCCCGTTTTTTTATTTGGGTGCCCCGTTTTATATTCGGGTGCCTCGTTTTTTATTTGGTTGCCCCGTTTTTTATGGGGGGGCCTGTTTTTTATTTGGGTGCCCCGTTTTTATATTGGGGGGCCTGTTTTTTATTTGGGTGCCCCGTTTTTTTATGGCGGGGACCGTTTTTTATTTGGGTGCCCCGTTTTTTATTTGGGTGCCCCGTATTTTTATTTGGGTACCCCGTTTTTTTATGGGGGGGGACGGACCGTTTTTTATTTGGGTGCCCCGTTTTTTATTTGGGTGCCCCGTTCTTTTTATTTGGGTACCCCGCTATTTTATTTGGGTGTCCCGTTATTCATGGGGGGAGGGACCGTTTTCTATTTGGGTGCCCCGTTTTTTTATGGGAGGGGGGGTGTCTGTTTTTTATTTGGGTGCCCCGTTTTTTATTTGGGTGTCCGGTTTTTTTATTTGGGTTCACCGTTTTTATATGGGGTGGACCGTTTTTTATTTGGGTGTTTCGTTTTTTATTTGGGTGCCCCGTTTTTTTATGTGGGTGCCCCGTTTTTTTTATTTGGGTGCCCCGTTATTTTATTTGGGTGCCCCGTTTTTTATTTGGGTGTCCCGTTTTTTTATTTAGGTGCCCCGTTATTCTATTTGGGTGCCCCGTTATTTTATTTGGGTGCCTCACTTTTTTATGGGGGTCCGTTTTTTATTTGGGTGCCCCGTTTATTATTTGGGTGCCCCATTTTTTTTATTTGGGTGCCCCGTTTTTTATGGGGGGACCATTTTTATTTGGGTGCCCCGTTTTTTTATTTGGGTGCCCTTTTTTTATATGGGTGACCCTTTTTTTTTATATGGGTGACCCTTTTTTTTTATTTGGGTGCCCCGTTTTTTATGGGGGGCCTGTTTTTTATTTGGGTGCCCGTTTTTTTATGGGGGGGACCGTTTTTTATTTGGGTGCCCCGTTTTTTATTTGGGTGCCCCGTATTTTTATTTGGGTACCCCGTTTTTTTATGGGGGAGGACGGACCGTTTTTTATTTGGGTACCCCGTTTTTTATTTGGGTGCCCCGTTTTTTTTATTTGGGTACCCCGCTATTTTATTTGGGTGCCCCGTTAATTATGGGGGGAGGGACCGTTTTCTATTTGGGTGCCCCGTTTTTTTATGGAGGGGGGTCTGTTTTTTATTTGGGTGACCCGTGTTTTATTTGGGTTCACCGTTTTTATATAGGGTGGACCGTTTTTTATTTGGGTGTTTCGTTTTTTATTTGGGTGCCCCGTTTTTTTATGTGGGTGCCCCGTTCTTTTTATTTGGGTGCCCCGTTATTTTATTTGGGTCCCCCGTTTTTTATTTGGGTGTCCCGTTTTTTTATTTGGGTACCCAGTTATTCTATTTGGGTGCCCCGTTATTTTATTTGGGTGCCTCACTTTTTTATGGGCGTCCGTTTTTTATTTCGGTGCCCCGTTTATTATTTGGGTGCCCCATTTTTTTATTTGGGTGCCCCGTTTTTTATGGGGGGACCATTTTTATTTGGGTGCCCCGTTTTTTTATTTGGGTGCCTCGTTATTTTATGGGGGTAGGACCGTTTTTTAATTGGGGACCCAGTTTTTTATTTGGGTGCCCCGTTATTTTATTTGGGTGCCCCGTATTTTATGGGGGGGGGGGGCGTTTTTTATTTGGGTGCCCCGTTTTTTATTTGGGTGCTACGTATTTTTATTTGGGTGCCCCGTATTTTTATTTGGGTGTCCCGTTTTTTTATTTGGGTGCCCCGTTTTTTATTTGGGTGCTCCGTTTTTCTTATTTGGGTACCCCGCTATTTTATTTGGATGCCCCGTTTTTTTATGGGGGGACCGTTCTTTATTTGGGTGCCCCGTTTTTTTATTTGGGTGTCTCGTTTTTTTTATTTCGGTGCCCGTTTTTTTATTTCGGTGCCCCATCTTTTAATTTGGGTGCCCCGTTTTTTTATTTGGGTGCCCCGTTATTTTATTTGGGTTCCCCGTTACTTTATGTGGGTGCCCCATCTTTTTATGGGGGGGGGGTCCGTTTTTCATTCGGTGCCCCATTTTTTAATTTGGGTGCCCCGTTTTTTATTTGGGTGCCCCGTTTTTTTATGGGGTGGTTGACCGTTTTTTATTTGGGTGCCCAGTTTTTTTATTTGGGTGCCCCGTTATTTGATTTGGGTACCCCAATTTTTTTATTTGGGTGCCCCGTTTTATATTCGGGTGCCTCGTTTTTTATTTGGGTGCCCGGTTTTTTATGGGGGGGCCTGTTTTTTATTTGGGTGCCCCGTTTTTTATTTGGGTGCCACGTATTTTTATTTGGGTGCCCCGTTTTTTTATTTGGGTGCCCTGTTATTTATGGGGGGAGGGACCGTTTTCTATTTTGGTGCCCCGTTTTTTTATGGGGGGTCTGATTTTTATATGGGTGCCCAGTTTTTTATTTGGGTGCCCCGTTTTTTATTTGGGTGTCCCGTTTTTTATTTGGGTGCCCCCTTTTTTATTTGGGTGCCCCATTTTTCATTTGGGTGTCCCGTCCTTTTATGTGGGTGCCCCGTTTTTTTTTATTTGGGTGTCCCTTTTTTTATTTTGGTGCCCCGTTTTTATATGGGGGGGGACCGTTTTTTTATTTGGGTGCCCCGTTTATCATTTGGGTGACCCGTTTTTTATTTGGGTGCCCCATTTTTTTATTTGGATGCCCCGTTTTTTTATGGGGGGACCGTTTTTTATTTGGGTGCCCCGTTTTTTTATTTGGGTGTCCCGTTTTTTTTATTTGGGTGCCCGTTTTTTTATTTCGGTGCCCCATCTTTTAATTTGGGTGCCCCGTTTTTCTTGTTCGATGTCCCGTTTTTTTATTTGAGTGCCCTGTTTATTATTTGGGTGACCCGTTTTTTATTTGGGTGCCCCATTTTTTTATTTGGATGCCCGGTTTTTTTATGGGTGGACCGTTTTTTATTTGGGTGCCCCGTTATTTTATTTGGGTTCCCCGTTACTTTATGTGGGTGCCCCATCTTTTTATGGGGGGGGGGGGTCCGTTTTTCATTCGGTGCCCCGTTTTTTATTTGGGTGCCCCGTTTTTTTATGGGGTGGGTGACCGTTTTTTATTTGGGTGCCCAGTTTTTTATTTGGGTGACCCGTTATTTGATTTGGGTACCCCAATTTTTTTATTTGGGTGCCCCGTTTTTTTATTTGGGTGCCCCGTTTTATATTCGGGTGCCTCGTTTTTTATTTGGTTGCCCCGTTTTTTATGGGGGGGCCTGTTTTTTATTTGGGTGCCCCGTTTTTTTATGGGGGGGACCGTTTTTTATTTGGGTGCCCCGTTTTTTATTTGGGTGCCCCGTATTTTTATTTGGGTACCCCGTTTTTTTATGGGGGGGACGGACCGTTTTTTATTTGGGTGCCCCGTTTTTTATTTGGGTGCCCCGTTCTTTTTATTTGGGTACCCCGCTATTTTATTTGGGTGCCCCGTTATTCATGGGGGGAGGGACCGTTTTCTATTTGGGTGCCCCGTTTTTTTATGGGGGGGGTGTCTGTTTTTTATTTGGGTGCCCCGTTTTTTATTTGGGTGTCTGGTTTTTTTATTTGGGTTCACCGTTTTTATATGGGGTGGACCGTTTTTTATTTGGGTGTTTCGTTTTTTATTTGGGTGCCCCGTTTTTTTATGTGGGTGCCCCGTTTTTTTTATTTGGGTGCCCCGTTATTTTATTTGGGTGCCCCGTTTTTTATTTGGGTGTCCCGTTTTTTTATTTAGGTGCCCCGTTATTCTATTTGGGTGCCCCGTTATTTTATTTGGGTGCCTCACTTTTTTATGGGGGTCCGTTTTTTATTTGGGTGCCCCGTTTATTATTTGGGTGCCCCATTTTTTTTATTTGGGTGCCCCGTTTTTTATGGGGGGACCATTTTTATTTGGGTGCACCGTTTTTTTATTTGGGTGCCCCGTTTTTTTATTTGGGTGCCCTTTTTTTATATGGGTGACCCTTTTTTTTTATTTGGGTGCCCCGTTTTTTATGGGGGGGCCTGTTTTTTATTTGGGTGACCCGTTTTTTTATGGGGGGGACCGTTTTTTATTTGGGTGCCCCGTTTTTTATTTGGGTGCCCCGTATTTTTATTTGGGTACCCCGTTTTTTTATGGGGGAGGACGGACCGTTTTTTATTTGGGTACCCCGTTTTTTATTTGGGTGCCCCGTTTTTTTTTATTTGGGTACCCCGCTATTTTATTTGGGTGCCCCGTTAATTATGGGGGGAGGGACCGTTTTCTATTTGGGTGCCCCGTTTTTTTATGGGGGGGGTCTGTTTTTTATTTGGGTGCCCCGTGTTTTATTTGGGTTCACCGTTTTTATATGGGGTGGACCGTTTTTTATTTGGGTGTTTCGTTTTTTATTTGGGTGCCCCGTTTTTTTATGTGGGTGCCCCGTTCTTTTTATTTGGGTGCCCCGTTATTTTATTTGGGTGCCCCGTTTTTTATTTGGGTGTCCCGTTTTTTTATTTGGGTGCCCCGTTATTCTATTTGGGTGCCCCGTTATTTTATTTGGGTGCCTCACTTTTTTATGGGGGTCCGTTTTTTATTTGGGTGCCCCGTTTATTATTTGGGTGCCCCATTTTTTTATTTGGGTGCCCCGTTTTTTATGGGGGGACCATTTTTATTTGGGTGCCCCGTTTTTTTATTTGGGTGCCTCGTTATTTTATGGGGGTAGGACCGTTTTTTAATTGGGGGCCCAGTTTTTTATTTGGGTGCCCCTTTATTTTATTTGGGTGCCCCGTATTTTATGGGGGGGGGGGGCGTTTTTTATTTGGGTGCCCCGTTTTTTATTTGGGTGCTTCGTATTTTTATTTGGGTGCCCCATATTTTTATTTGGGTGTCCCGTTTTTTTATTTGGGTGCCCCGTTTTTTATTTGGGTGCTCCGTTTTTCTTATTTGGGTACCCCGCTATTTTATTTGGATGCCCCGTTTTTTTATGGGGGGACCGTTTTTTATTTGGGTGCCCCGTTTTTTTATTTGGGTGTCCCCTTTTTTTTATTTCGGTGCCCGTTTTTTTATTTCGGTGCCCCATCTTTTAATTTGGGTGCCCCGTTTTTTTATTTGGGTGCCCCGTTATTTTATTTGGGTTCCCCGTTACTTTATGTGGGTGCCCCATCTTTTTATGGGGGGGGGTCCGTTTTTCATTCGGTGCCCCATTTTTTAATTTGGGTGCCCCGTTTTTTATTTGGGTGCCCCGTTTTTTTATGGGGTGGTTGACCGTTTTTTATTTGGGTGCCCAGTCTTTTTATTTGGGTGCCCCGTTATTTGATTTGGGTACCCCAATTTTTTTATTTGGGTGCCCCGTTTTTTTATTTGGGTGTCCCGTTTTATATTCGGGTGCCTCGTTTTTTATTTGGGTGCCCCGTTTTTTATGGGGGGGCCTGTTTTTTATTTGGGTGCCCCGTTTTTTATTTGGGTGCCACGTATTTTTATTTGGGTGCCCCGTTTTTTTATTTGGGTGCCCTGTTATTTATGGGGGGAGGGACCGTTTTCTATTTTGGTGCCCCGTTTTTTTATGGGGGGTCTGATTTTTATATGGGTGCCCAGTTTTTTATTTGGGTGCCCCGTTTTTTATTTGGGTGTCCCGTTTTTTATTTGGGTGCCCCTTTTTTTATTTGGGTGCCCCATTTTTCATTTGGGTGTCCCGTCCTTTTATTTGGGTGCCCCGTTTTTTTATGTGGGTGCCCCGTTTTTTTTTATTTGGGTGTCCCTTTTTTTATTTTGGTGCCCCGTTTTTATATGGGGGGGGGGACCGTTTTTTTATTTGGGTGCCCCGTTTATTATTTGGGTGACCCGTTTTTTATTTGGGTGCCCCATTTTTTTATTTGGATGCCCCGTTTTTTTATGGGAGGACCGTTTTTTATTTGGGTGCCCCGTTTTTTTATTTGGGTGTCCCGTTTTTTTTATTTGGGTGCCCGTTTTTTTATTTCGGTGCCCCATCTTTTAATTTGGGTGCCCTGTTTTTCTTGTTCGATGTCCCGTTTTTTTTATTTGGGTGCCCTGTTTATTATTTGGGTGACCCGTTTTTTATTTGGGTGCCCCATTTTTTTATTTGGATGCCCCGTTTTTTTATGGGGGGACCGTTTTTTATTTGGGTGCCCCGTTTTTTTATTTGGGTGCCCCGTTTTTTTTATTTGGGTGCCCGTTTTTTTATTTCGGTGCCCCATCTTTTAATTTGGGTGCCCCGTTTTTCTTGTTCGATGTCCCGTATTTTTATTTGGGTGCCCCGTTTTTTTATTTGGGTGCCCCGTTATTTTATTTGGGTTCCCCGTTACTTTATGTGGGTGCCCCATCTTTTTATGGGGGGGGGGGTCCGTTTTTCATTCGGTGCCCCGTTTTTTATTTGGGTGCCCCGTTTTTTTATGGGGTGGGTGACCGTTTTTTATTTGGGTGCCCAGTTTTTTATTTGGGTGCCCCGTTATTTGATTTGGGTACCCCAATTTTTTTATTTGGGTGCCCCGTTTTTTTATTTGGGTGCCCCGTTTTATATTCGGGTGCCTCGTTTTTTATTTGGTTGCCCCGTTTTTTATGGGGGGGCCTGTTTTTTATTTGGGTGCCCCGTTTTTATATTGGGGGGCCTGTTTTTTATTTGGGTGCCCCGTTTTTTTATGGGGGGGACCGTTTTTTATTTGGGTGCCCCGTTTTTTATTTGGGTGCCCCGTTTTTTTATGGGGGGGACGGACCGTTTTTTATTTGGGTGCCCCGTTTTTTATTTGGGTGCCCCGTTCTTTTTATTTGGGTACCCCGCTATTTTATTTGGGTGCCCCGTTATTCATGGGGGGAGGGACCGTTTTCTATTTGGGTGCCCCGTTTTTTTATGGGGGGGGGTGTCTGTTTTTTATTTGGGTGCC
>OZ024760.1:5112811-5134868 GCA_964016885.1 Eledone cirrhosa | reverse complement strand
GGTGAGGAGAGAGAGAGAGAGCCAAGCATGGTCTGAGTGACTGGACTTGCTCTGAGTTGAAAGGTGGGTGAGAGAGAGAGAGAGAGCCAAGCATGGTCTGAGTGACTGGACTTGCTCTGAGTTGAAAGGTGGGTGAGAGAGAGAGAGCCAAGCATGGTCTGAGTGACTGGACTTGCTCTGAGTTGAAAGGTGGGTGAGAGAGAGAGAGAGC
Organism: Eledone cirrhosa; assembly: GCA_964016885.1. Lineage (NCBI taxonomy): Eukaryota > Metazoa > Mollusca > Cephalopoda > Octopoda > Eledonidae > Eledone > Eledone cirrhosa. The sequence continues at coordinate 5,134,657 of OZ024760.1, read as the reverse complement.
CAAGCATGGTCTGAGTGACTGGACTTGCTCTGAGTTGAAAGGTGGTGAGAGAGAGAGAGAGCCAAGCATGGTCTGAGTGACTGGACTTGCTCTGAGTTGAAAGGTGGGTGAGAGAGAGAGAGAGCCAAGCATGGTCTGAGTGACTGGACTTGCTCTGAGTTGAAAGGTGGGTGAGAGAGAGAGAGAGAGGCCAAGCATGGTCTGAGTGACTGGACTTGCTCTGAGTTGAAAGGTGGGTGAGAGAGAGAGAGAGAGCCAAGCATGGTCTGAGTGACTGGACTTGCTCTGAGTTGAAAGGTGGGTGAGAGAGAGAGAGAGCCAAGCATGGTCTGAGTGACTGGACTTGCTCTGAGTTGAAAGGTGGGTGAGAGAGAGAGAGAGCCAAGCATGGTCTGAGTGACTGGACTTGCTCTGAGTTGAAAGGTGGGTGAGAGAGAGAGAGAGCCAAGCATGGTCTGAGTGACTGGACTTGCTCTGAGTTGAAAGGTGGGTGAGAGAGAGAGAGAGAGCAAGCATGGTCTGAGTGACTGGACTTGCTCTGAGTTGAAAGGTGGGTGAGAGAGAGAGAGAGCCAAGCATGGTCTGAGTGACTGGACTTGCTCTGAGTTGAAAGGTGGGTGAGAGAGAGAGAGAGAGCCAAGCATGGTCTGAGTGACTGGACTTGCTCTGAGTTGAAAGGTGGGTGAGAGAGAGAGAGAGCCAAGCATGGTCTGAGTGACTGGACTTGCTCTGAGTTGAAAGGTGGGTGAGAGAGAGAGAGCCAAGCATGGTCTGAGTGACTGGACTTGCTCTGAGTTGAAAGGTGTGAGAGAGAGAGAGAGCCAAGCATGGTCTGAGTGACTGACTTGCTCTGAGTTGAAAGGTGGGTGAGAGAGAGAGAGAGCCCAAGCATGGTCTGAGTGACTGGACTTGCTCTGAGTTGAAAGGTGGGTGAGAGAGAAGAGAGAGAGCCAAGCATGGTCTGAGTGACTGGACTTGCTCTGAGTTGAAAGGTGGGTGAGAGAGAGAGAGAGCCAAGCATGGTCTGAGTGACTGGACTTGCTCTGAGTTGAAAGGTGGGTGAGAGAGAGAGAGAGCCAAGCATGGTCTGAGTGACTGGACTTGCTCTGAGTTGAAAGGTGGGTGAGAGAGAGAGAGAGCCAAGCATGGTCTGAGTGACTGGACTTGCTCTGAGTTGAAAGGTGGGTGAGAGAGAGAGAGAGCCAAGCATGGTCTGAGTGACTGGACTTGCTCTGAGTTGAAAGGTGGGTGAGAGAGAGAGAGAGCCAAGCATGGTCTGAGTGACTGGACTTGCTCTGAGTTGAAAGGTGGGTGAGAGAGAGAGAGAGCCAAGCATGGTCTGAGTGACTGGACTTGCTCTGAGTTGAAAGGTGGGTGAGAGAGAGAGAGCCAAGCATGGTCTGAGTGACTGGACTTGCTCTGAGTTGAAAGGTGGTGAGAGAGAGAGAGAGCCAAGCATGGTCTGAGTGACTGGACTTGCTCTGAGTTGAAAGGTGGTGAGAGAGAGAGAGAGCCAAGCATGGTCTGAGTGACTGGACTTGCTCTGAGTTGAAAGGTGGGTGAGAGAGAGAGAGCCAAGCATGGTCTGAGTGACTGGACTTGCTCTGAGTTGAAAGGTGGGTGAGAGAGAGAGAGAGCCAAGCATGGTCTGAGGTGACTGGACTTGCTCTGAGTTGAAAGGTGGGGAGAGAGAGAGAGAGAGCCAAGCATGGTCTGAGTGACTGGACTTGCTCTGAGTTGAAAGGTGGGTGAGAGAGAGAGAGCCAAGCATGGTCTGAGTGACTGGACTTGCTCTGAGTTGAAAGGTGGGTGAGAGAGAGAGAGAGAGCCAAGCATGGTCTGAGTGACTGGACTTGCTCTGAGTTGAAAGGTGGGTGAGAGAGAGAGAGAGCCAAGCATGGTCTGAGTGACTGGACTTGCTCTGAGTTGAAAGGTGGGTGAGAGAGAGAGAGAGAGCCAAGCATGGTCTGAGTGACTGGACTTGCTCTGAGTTGAAAGGTGGGTGAGAGAGAGAGAGAGCCAAGCATGGTCTGAGTGACTGGACTTGCTCTGAGTTGAAAGGTGGGTGAGAGAGAGAGAGCCAAGCATGGTCTGAGTGACTGGACTTGCTCTGAGTTGAAAGGTGGGTGAGAGAGAGAGAGAGCCAAGCATGGTCTGAGTGACTGGACTTGCTCTGAGTTGAAAGGTGGGTGAGAGAGAGAGAGCCAAGCATGGTCTGAGTGACTGGACTTGCTCTGAGTTGAAAGGTGGGTGAGAGAGAGAGAGCCAAGCATGGTCTGAGTGACTGGACTTGCTCTGAGTTGAAAGGTGGGTGAGAGAGAGAGAGAGCCAAGCATGGTCTGAGTGACTGGACTTGCTCTGAGTTGAAAGGTGGGTGAGAGAGAGAGAGAGCCAAGCATGGTCTGAGTGACTGGACTTGCTCTGAGTTGAAAGGTGGGTGAGAGAGAGAGAGCCAAGCATGGTCTGAGTGACTGGACTTGCTCTGAGTTGAAAGGTGGGTGAGAGAGAGAGAGAGAGCCAAGCATGGTCTGAGTGACTGGACTTGCTCTGAGTTGAAAGGTGGGTGAGAGAGAGAGAGAGAGCCAAGCATGGTCTGAGTGACTGGACTTGCTCTGAGTTGAAAGGTGGAGTGAGAGAGAGAGAGCCAAGCATGGTCTGAGTGACTGGACTTGCTCTGAGTTGAAAGGTGGGTGAGAGAGAGAGAGAGCCAAGCATGGTCTGAGTGACTGGACTTGCTCTGAGTTGAAAGGTGGGTGAGAGAGAGAGAGCCAAGCATGGTCTGAGTGACTGGACTTGCTCTGAGTTGAAAGGTGGGTGAGAGGAGAGAGAGAGCCAAGCATGGTCTGAGTGACTGGACTTGCTCTGAGTTGAAAGGTGGGTGAGAGAGAGAGAGAGCCAAGCATGGTCTGAGTGACTGGACTTGCTCTGAGTTGAAAGGTGGGTGAGAGAGAGAGAGAGCCAAGCATGGTCTGAGTGACTGGACTTGCTCTGAGTTGAAAGGTGGGTGAGAGAGAGAGAGAGCCAAGCATGGTCTGAGTGACTGGACTTGCTCTGAGTTGAAAGGTGGGTGAGAGAGAGAGAGAGCCAAGCATGGTCTGAGTGACTGGACTTGCTCTGAGTTGAAAGGTGGGTGAGAGAGAGAGAGCCAAGCATGGTCTGAGTGACTGGACTTGCTCTGAGTTGAAAGGTGGGAGAGAGAGAGAGAGAGCCAAGCATGGTCTGAGTGACTGGACTTGCTCTGAGTTGAAAGGTGGGTGAGAGAGAGAGAGAGAGCCAAGCATGGTCTGAGTGACTGGACTTGCTCTGAGTTGAAAGGTGGGTGAGAGAGAGAGAGAGCCAAGCATGGTCTGAGTGACTGGACTTGCTCTGAGTTGAAAGGTGGGTGAGAGAGAGAGAGAGCCAAGCATGGTCTGAGTGACTGGACTTGCTCTGAGTTGAAAGGTGGGTGAGAGAGAGAGAGAGCCAAGCATGGTCTGAGTGACTGGACTTGCTCTGAGTTGAAAGGTGGTGAGAGAGAGAGAGCCAAGCATGGTCTGAGTGACTGGACTTGCTCTGAGTTGAAAGGTGGTGAGAGAGAGAGAGAGCCAAGCATGGTCTGAGTGACTGGACTTGCTCTGAGTTGAAAGGTGGGAGAGAGAGAGAGAGAGCCAAGCATGGTCTGAGTGACTGGACTTGCTCTGAGTTGAAAGGTGGGTGAGAGAGAGAGAGAGCCAAGCATGGTCTGAGTGACTGGACTTGCTCTGAGTTGAAAGGTGGTGAGAGAGAGAGAGAGCCAAGCATGGTCTGAGTGACTGGACTTGCTCTGAGTTGAAAGGTGGGTGAGAGAGAGAGAGAGCCAAGCATGGTCTGAGTGACTGGACTTGCTCTGAGTTGAAAGGTGGGTGAGAGAGAGAGAGAGAGCCAAGCATGGTCTGAGTGACTGGACTTGCTCTGAGTTGAAAGGTGGGTGAGAGAGAGAGAGAGCCAAGCATGGTCTGAGTGACTGGACTTGCTCTGAGTTGAAAGGTGGGTGAGAGAGAGAGAGAGCCAAGCATGGTCTGAGTGACTGGACTTGCTCTGAGTTGAAAGGTGGGTGAGAGAGAGAGAGAGCCAAGCATGGTCTGAGTGACTGGACTTGCTCTGAGTTGAAAGGTGGGTGAGAGAGAGAGAGAGCCAAGCATGGTCTGAGTGACTGGACTTGCTCTGAGTTGAAAGGTGGGTGAGAGAGAGAGAGAGCCAAGCATGGTCTGAGTGACTGGACTTGCTCTGAGTTGAAAGGTGGGTGAGAGAGAGAGAGAGCCAAGCATGGTCTGAGTGACTGGACTTGCTCTGAGTTGAAAGGTGGGTGAGAGAGAGAGAGAGCCAAGCATGGTCTGAGTGACTGGACTTGCTCTGAGTTGAAAGGTGGTGAGAGAGAGAGCCAAGCATGGTCTGAGTGACTGGACTTGCTCTGAGTTGAAAGGTGGAGAGAGAGAGAGAGAGCCAAGCATGGTCTGAGTGACTGGACTTGCTCTGAGTTGAAAGGTGGAGAGAGAGAGAGAGAGCCAAGCATGGTCTGAGTGACTGGACTTGCTCTGAGTTGAAAGGTGGGTGAGAGAGAGAGAGAGCCAAGCATGGTCTGAGTGACTGGACTTGCTCTGAGTTGAAAGGTGGGTGAGAGAGGAGAGAGAGCCAAGCATGGTCTGAGTGACTGGACTTGCTCTGAGTTGAAAGGTGGGTGAGAGAGAGAGAGAGCCAAGCATGGTCTGAGTGACTGGACTTGCTCTGAGTTGAAAGGTGGGTGAGAGAGAGAGAGAGAGCCAAGCATGGTCTGAGTGACTGGACTTGCTCTGAGTTGAAAGGTGGGTGAGAGAGAGAGAGAGCCAAGCATGGTCTGAGTGACTGGACTTGCTCTGAGTTGAAAGGTGGTGAGAGAGAGAGAGAGCCAAGCATGGTCTGAGTGACTGGACTTGCTCTGAGTTGAAAGGTGGGTGAGAGAGAGAGAGCCAAGCATGGTCTGAGTGACTGGACTTGCTCTGAGTTGAAAGGTGGGTGAGAGAGAGAGAGAGCCAAGCATGGTCTGAGTGACTGGACTTGCTCTGAGTTGAAAGGTGGGAGAGAGAGAGAGAGCCAAGCATGGTCTGAGTGACTGGACTTGCTCTGAGTTGAAAGGTGGGAGAGAGAGAGAGAGAGCCAAGCATGGTCTGAGTGACTGGACTTGCTCTGAGTTGAAAGGTGGGTGAGAGAGAGAGAGCCAAGCATGGTCTGAGTGACTGGACTTGCTCTGAGTTGAAAGGTGGGTGAGAGAGAGAGAGAGCCAAGCATGGTCTGAGTGACTGGACTTGCTCTGAGTTGAAAGGTGGGTGAGAGAGAGAGAGAGAGCCAAGCATGGTCTGAGTGACTGGACTTGCTCTGAGTTGAAAGGTGGGTGAGAGAGAGAGAGAGCCAAGCATGGTCTGAGTGACTGGACTTGCTCTGAGTTGAAAGGTGGGTGAGAGAGAGAGAGAGCCAAGCATGGTCTGAGTGACTGGACTTGCTCTGAGTTGAAAGGTGGGTGAGAGAGAGAGAGAGAGCCAAGCATGGTCTGAGTGACTGGACTTGCTCTGAGTTGAAAGGTGGTGAGAGAGAGAGAGAGCCAAGCATGGTCTGAGTGACTGGACTTGCTCTGAGTTGAAAGGTGGAGTGAGAGAGAGAGAGCCAAGCATGGTCTGAGTGACTGGACTTGCTCTGAGTTGAAAGGTGGGAGAGAGAGAGAGAGCCAAGCATGGTCTGAGTGACTGGACTTGCTCTGAGTTGAAAGGTGGGTGAGAGAGAGAGAGAGAGCCAAGCATGGTCTGAGTGACTGGACTTGCTCTGAGTTGAAAGGTGGTGAGAGAGAGAGAGAGAGCCAAGCATGGTCTGAGTGACTGGACTTGCTCTGAGTTGAAAGGTGGGTGAGAGAGAGAGAGAGCCAAGCATGGTCTGAGTGACTGGACTTGCTCTGAGTTGAAAGGTGGGTGAGAGAGAGGAGAGAGCCAAGCATGGTCTGAGTGACTGGACTTGCTCTGAGTTGAAAGGTGGGTGAGAGAGAGAGAGAGCCAAGCATGGTCTGAGTGACTGGACTTGCTCTGAGTTGAAAGGTGGGTGAGAGAGAGAGAGAGCCAAGCATGGTCTGAGTGACTGGACTTGCTCTGAGTTGAAAGGTGGGTGAGAGAGAGAGAGAGCCAAGCATGGTCTGAGTGACTGGACTTGCTCTGAGTTGAAAGGTGGGTGAGAGAGAGAGAGAGAGCCAAGCATGGTCTGAGTGACTGGACTTGCTCTGAGTTGAAAGGTGGGTGAGAGAGAGAGAGAGCCAAGCATGGTCTGAGTGACTGGACTTGCTCTGAGTTGAAAGGTGGGTGAGAGAGAGAGTTGAAAGGTGGGTGTGAGAGAGAGAGAGAGCCAAGCATGGGTCTGAGTGACTGGACTTGCTCTGAGTTGAAAGGTGAGAGAGAGAGAGAGCCAAGCATGGTCTGAGTGACTGGACTTGCTCTGAGTTGAAAGGTGAGAGAGAGAGAGAGAGCCAAGCATGGTCTGAGTGACTGGACTTGCTCTGAGTTGAAAGGTGAGTGAGAGAGAGAGAGAGCCAAGCATAGGTCTGAGTGACTGGACTTGCTCTGAGTTGAAAGGTGGTGAGAGAGAGAGAGAACCAAACATGGTCTGAGTGACTGGACTTGCTCTGAGTTGAAAGGTGGGTGAGAGAGAGAGAGAGAGCCAAGCATGGTCTGAGTGACTGGACTTGCTCTGAGTTGAAAGGGTGAGAGAGAGAGAGAGCCAAGCATGGTCTGAGTGACTGGACTTGCTCTGAGTTGAAAGGTGAGAGAGAGAGAGCCAAGCATGGTCTGAGTGACTGGACTTGCTCTGAGTTGAAAGGTGGGTGAGAGAGAGAGAGAGAGCCAAGCATAGTCTGAGTGACTGGACTTGCTCTGAGTTGAAAGGTGGGTGAGAGAGAGAGAGAGCCAAACATGGTCTGAGTGACTGGACTTGCTCTGAGTTGAAAGGTGGGTGAGAGAGAGAGAGAGAGAGCCAAGCATGGTCTGAGTGACTGGACTTGCTCTGAGTTGAAAGGTGGGTGAGAGAGAGAGAGAGCCAAGCATGGTCTGAGTGACTGGACTTGCTCTGAGTTGAAAGGTGGGTGAGAGAGAGAGAGAGAGCCAAGCATGGTCTGAGTGACTGGACTTGCTCTGAGTTGAAAGGTGAGAGAGAGAGAGAGCCAAGCATGGTCTGAGTGACTGGACTTGCTCTGAGTTGAAAGGTGGGTGAGAGAGAGAGAGAGCCAAGCATGGTCTGAGTGACTGGACTTGCTCTGAGTTGAAAGGTGGGTGAGAGAGAGAGAGAGAGCCAAGCATGGTCTGAGTGACTGGACTTGCTCTGAGTTGAAAGGTGAGTGAGAGAGAGAGAGCGAAGAATGGTCTGAGTGACTGGACTTGCTCGAGTTGAAAGGTGGGTGAGAGAGAGAGAGAGCCAAGCATGGTCTGAGTGACTGGACTTGCTCTGAGTTGAAAGGTGAGTGAGAGAGAGAGAGAGCCAAGCATGGTCTGAGTGACTGGACTTGCTCTGAGTTGAAAGGTGGGTGAGAGAGAGAGAGCCAAGCATGGTCTGAGTGACTGGACTTGCTCTGAGTTGAAAGGTGAGTGAGAGAGAGAGAGAGCCAAGCATGGTCTGAGTGACTGGACTTGCTCTGAGTTGAAAGGTGGGTGAGAGAGAGAGAGCCAAGCATGGTCTGAGTGACTGGACTTGCTCTGAGTTGAAAGGTGAGTGAGAGAGAGAGAGAGCCAAGCATGGTCTGAGTGACTGGACTTGCTCTGAGTTGAAAGGTGGGAGAGAGAGAGAGCCAAGCATGGTCTGAGTGACTGGACTTGCTCTGAGTTGAAAGGTGAGAGCGAGAGAGAGCCAAGCATGGTCTGAGTGACTGGACTTGCTCTGAGTTGAAAGGTGAGAGAGAGAGAGAGAGCCAAGCATGGTCTGAGTGACTGGACTTGCTCTGAGTTGAAAGGTGAGAGAGAGAGAGAGCCAAGCATGGTCTGAGTGACTGGACTTGCTCTGAGTTGAAAGGTGAGAGAGAGAGAGAGCCAAGCATGGTCTGAGTGACTGACTTGCTCTGAGTTGAAAGGTGAGAGAGAGAGAGAGAGAGAGAGAGAGAGCCAAGCATGGTCTGAGTGACTGGACTTGCTCTGAGTTGAAAGGTGAGAGAGAGAGAGAGCCAAGCATGGTCTGAGTGACTGGACTTGCTCTGAGTTGAAAGGTGGGTGAGAGAGAGAGAGAGAGCCAAGCATGGTCTGAGTGACTGGGACTTGCTCTGAGTTGAAAGGTGGGTGAGAGAGAGAGAGAGAGCCAAGCATGGTCTGAGTGACTGGACTTGCTCTGAGTTGAAAGGTGGGTGAGAGAGAGAGAGAGCCAAGCATGGTCTGAGTGACTGGACTTGCTCTGAGTTGAAAGGTGGGTGAGAGAGAGAGAGAGAGCCAAGCATGGTCTGAGTGACTGGACTTGCTCTGAGTTGAAAGGTGGGTGAGAGAGAGAGAGAGCCAAGCATGGTCTGAGTGACTGGACTTGCTCTGAGTTGAAAGGTGGGTGAGAGAGAGAGAGAGCCAAGCATGGTCTGAGTGAACTGGACTTGCTCTGAGTTGAAAGGTGAGAGAGAGAGAGAGCCAAGCATGGTCTGAGTGACTGGACTTGCTCTGAGTTGAAAGGTGGGTGAGAGAGAGAGAGAGCCAAGCAGGTCTGAGTGACTGGACTTGCTCTGAGTTGAAAGGTGGGTGAGAGAGAGAGAGAGAGCCAAGCATGGTCTGAGTGACTGGACTTGCTCTGAGTTGAAAGGTGGGTGAGAGAGAGAGAGGAGCCAAGCATGGTCTGAGTGACTGGACTTGCTCTGAGTTGAAAGGTGAGAGAGAGAGAGAGCCATGCATGGTCTGAGTGACTGGACTTGCTCTGAGTTGAAAGGTGGGAGAGAGAGAGAGAGAGCCAAGCATGGTCTGAGTGACTGGACTTGCTCTGAGTTGAAAGGTGAGAGAGAGAGAGAGAGAGAGCCAAGCATGGTCTGAGTGACTGGACTTGCTCTGAGTTGAAAGGTGAGAGAGAGAGAGAGAGAGCCAAGCATGGTCTGAGTGACTGGACTTGCTCTGAGTTGAAAGGTGAGAGAGAGAGAGAGAGAGAGAGCCAAGCATGGTCTGAGTGACTGGACTTGCTCTGAGTTGAAAGGTGAGTGAGAGAGAGAGAGAGCCAAGCATGGTCTGAGTGACTGGACTTGCTCTGAGTTGAAAGGTGGGAGAGAGAGAGAGCCAAGCATGGTCTGAGTGACTGGACTTGCTCTGAGTTGAAAGGTGAGAGAGAGAGAGAGCCAAGCATGGTCTGAGTGACTGGACTTGCTCTGAGTTGAAAGGTGGGTGAGAGAGAGAGAGAGCCAAGCATGGTCTGAGTGACTGGACTTGCTCTGAGTTGAAAGGTGGGTGAGAGAGAGAGAGAGAGCCAAGCATGGTCTGAGTGACTGGACTTGCTCTGAGTTGAAAGGTGAGTGAGAGAGAGAGAGCCAAGCATGGTCTGAGTGACTGGACTTGCTCTGAGTTGAAAGGTGGGTGAGAGAGAGAGAGCCAAGCATGGTCTGAGTGACTGGACTTGCTCTGAGTTGAAAGGTGAGTGAGAGAGAGAGAGAGCCAAGCATGGTCTGAGTGACTGGACTTGCTCTGAGTTGAAAGGTGGGGAGAGAGAGAGAGCCAAGCATGGTCTGAGTGACTGGACTTGCTCTGAGTTGAAAGGTGAGTGAGAGAGAGAGAGCAAGCATGGTCTGAGTGACTGGACTTGCTCTGAGTTGAAAGGTGGGTGAGAGAGAGAGAGCCAAGCATGGTCTGAGTGACTGGACTTGCTCTGAGTTGAAAGGTGAGTGAGAGAGAGAGAGAGCCAAGCATGGTCTGAGTGACTGGACTTGCTCTGAGTTGAAAGGTGGGAGAGAGAGAGAGCCAAGCATGGTCTGAGTGACTGGACTTGCTCTGAGTTGAAAGGTGGGTGAGAGAGAGAGAGCCAAGCATGGTCTGAGTGACTGGACTTGCTCTGAGTTGAAAGGTGAGTGAGAGAGAGAGAGAGCCAAGCATGGTCTGAGTGACTGGACTTGCTCTGAGTTGAAAGGTGAGAGAGAGAGAGAGCCAAGCATGGTCTGAGTGACTGGACTTGCTCTGAGTTGAAAGGTGAGAGAGAGAGAGAGAGAGCCAAGCATGGTCTGAGTGACTGGACTTGCTCTGAGTTGAAAGGTGAGAGAGAGAGAGAGAGAGCCAAGCATGTCTGAGTGACTGGACTTGCTCTGAGTTGAAAGGTGAGAGAGAGAGAGAGAGAGAGAGAGCCAAGCATGGTCTGAGTGACTGGACTTGCTCTGAGTTGAAAGGTGGGTGAGAGAGAGAGAGCCAAGCATGGTCTGAGTGACTGGACTTGCTCTGAGTTGAAAGGTGAGAGAGAGAGAGAGCCAAGCATGGTCTGAGTGACTGACTTGCTCTGAGTTGAAAGGTGAGAGAGAGAGAGAGAGAGCAAGCATGGTCTGAGTGACTGGACTTGCTCTGAGTTGAAAGGTGGGAGAGAGAGAGAGCCAAGCATGGTCTGAGTGACTGGACTTGCTCTGAGTTGAAAGGTAGGTGAGAGAGAGAGAGAGCCAAGCATGGTCTGAGTGACTGGACTTGCTCTGAGTTGAAAGGTGAGAGAGAGAGAGAGAGAGAGCCAAGCATGGTCTGAGTGACTGGACTTGCTCTGAGTTGAAAGGTGAGAGAGAGAGAGAGAGAGAGAGCCAAGCATGGTCTGAGTGACTGGACTTGCTCTGAGTTGAAAGGTGAGAGAGAGAGCCAAGCATGGTCCTGAGTGACTGGACTTGCTCTGAGTTGAAAGGTAGGTGAGAGAGAGAGAGAGCCAAGCATGGTCTGAGTGACTGGACTTGCTCTGAGTTGAAAGGTGGGTGAGAGAGAGAGAGAGCCAAGCATGGTCTGAGTGACTGGACTTGCTCTGAGTTGAAAGGTGAGAGAGAGAGCCAAGCATGGTCTGAGTTTCTGGACTTGCTCTGAGTTGAAAGGTAGGTGAGAGAGAGAGAGAGCCAAGCATGGTCTGAGTGACTGGACTTGCTCTGAGTTGAAAGGTGGGGTGAGAGAGAGAGAGAGCCAAGCATGGTCTGAGTGACTGGACTTGCTCTGAGTTGAAAGGTGAGAGAGAGAGAGAGAGCCAAGCATGGTCTGAGTGACTGGACTTGCTCTGAGTTGAAAGGTGGGTGAGAGAGAGAGAGAGCCAAGCATGGTCTGAGTGACTGGACTTGCTCTGAGTTGAAAGGTGAGAGAGAGAGAGAGAGAGAGAGGCCAAGCATGGTCTGAGTGACTGGACTTGCTCTGAGTTGAAAGGTGGTGTGAGAGAGAGAGAGAGCCAAGCATGGTCTGAGTGACTGGACTTGCTCTGAGTTGAAAGGTGAGAGAGAGAGAGAGAGAGAGCAAGCATGGTCTGAGTGACTGGACTTGCTCTGAGTTGAAAGGTGGGTGAGAGAGAGAGAGAGAGCCAAGCATGGTCTGAGTGACTGGACTTGCTCTGAGTTGAAGGTGGGAGAGAGAGAGAGAGAGCCAAGCATGGTCTGAGTGACTGGACTTGCTCTGAGTTGAAAGGTGGGTGAGAGAGAGAGAGAGCCAAGCATGGTCTGAGTGACTGGACTTGCTCTGAGTTGAAAGGTGGTGATGAGAGAGAGGAGAGAGCCAAGCATGGTCTGAGTCACTGGACTTGCTCTGAGTTGAAAGGTGGTGTGAGAGAGAGGAGTGAGCCAAGCATGGTCTGAGTGACTGGACTTGCTCTGAGTTGAAAGGTGAGTGGGGAGAGTGAGAGAGCCAAGCATGGTCTGAGTGACTGGACTTGCTCTGAGTTGAAAGGTGAGAGAGAGAGAGAGAGCCAAGCATGGTCTGAGTGACTGGACTTGCTCTGAGTTGAAAGGTGAGTGAGAGAGAGAGAGCCAAGCATGGTCTGAGTGACTGGGACTTGCTCTGAGTTGAAAGGTGAGTGAGAGAGAGAGAGAGCCAAGCATGGTCTGAGTGACTGGACTTGCTCTGAGTTGAAAGGTGGGTGAGAGAGAGAGAGAGAGAGCCAAGCATGGTCTGAGTGACTGGACTTGCTCTGAGTTGAAAGGTGAGTGAGAGAGAGAGAGAGCCAAGCATGGTCTGAGTGACTGGACTTGCTCTGAGTTGAAAGGTGGGTGAGAGAGAGAGAGAGCCAAGCATGGTCTGAGTGACTGGACTTGCTCTGAGTTGAAAGGTGGGTGAGAGAGAGAGAGCCAAGCATGGTCTGAGTGACTGGACTTGCTCTGAGTTGAAAGGTGGGTGAGAGAGAGAGAGAGCCAAGCATGGTCTGAGTGACTGGACTTGCTCTGAGTTGAAAGGTGGGTGAGAGAGAGAGCCATGCATGGTCTGAGTGACTGGACTTGCTCTGAGTTGAAAGGTGGGTGAGAGAGAGAGAGAGCCAAGCATGGTCTGAGTGACTGGACTTGCTCTGAGTTGAAAGGTGGGTGAGAGAGAGAGCCAAGCATGGTCTGAGTGACTGGACTTGCTCTGAGTTGAAAGGTGGGTGAGAGAGAGAGAGAGCCAAGCATGGTCTGAGTGACTGGACTTGCTCTGAGTTGAAAGGTGGGTGAGAGAGAGAGCCAAGCATGGTCTGAGTGACTGGACTTGCTCTGAGTTGAAAGGTGGGTGAGAGAGAGAGCCAAGCATGGTCTGAGTGACTGGACTTGCTCTGAGTTGAAAGGTGGGTGAGAGAGAGAGCCAAGCATGGTCTGAGTGACTGGACTTGCTCTGAGTTGAAAGGTGGGTGAGAGAGAGAGAGAGCCAAGCATGGTCTGAGTGACTGGACTTGCTCTGAGTTGAAAGGTGGGTGAGAGAGAGAGAGAGCCAAGCATGGTCTGAGTGACTGGACTTGCTCTGAGTTGAAAGGTGGGTGAGAGAGAGAGCCAAGCATGGTCTGAGTGACTGGACTTGCTCTGAGTTGAAAGGTGAGTGAGAGAGAGAGAGAGCCAAGCATGGTCTGAGTGACTGGACTTGCTCTGAGTTGAAAGGTGGGTGAGAGAGAGAGAGAGCCAAGCATGGTCTGAGTGACTGGACTTGCTCTGAGTTGAAAGGTGGGTGAGAGAGAGAGCCAAGCATGGTCTGAGTGACTGGACTTGCTCTGAGTTGAAAGGTGGGTGAGAGAGAGAGCCAAGCATGGTCTGAGTGACTGGACTTGCTCTGAGTTGAAAGGTGAGTGAGAGAGAGAGAGAGCCAAGCATGGTCTGAGTGACTGGACTTGCTCTGAGTTGAAAGGTGGGTGAGAGAGAGAGCCAAGCATGGTCTGAGTGACTGGACTTGCTCTGAGTTGAAAGGTGGGTGAGAGAGAGAGCCAAGCATGGTCTGAGTGACTGGACTTGCTCTGAGTTGAAAGGTGGGTGAGAGAGAGAGAGAGCCAAGCATGGTCTGAGTGACTGGACTTGCTCTGAGTTGAAAGGTGGGTGAGAGAGAGAGCCAAGCATGGTCTGAGTGACTGGACTTGCTCTGAGTTGAAAGGTGGGTGAGAGAGAGAGCCAAGCATGGTCTGAGTGACTGGACTTGCTCTGAGTTGAAAGGTGAGTGAGAGAGAGAGAGAGCCAAGCATGGTCTGAGTGACTGGACTTGCTCTGAGTTGAAAGGTGGGTGAGAGAGAGAGAGAGCCAAGCATGGTCTGAGTGACTGGACTTGCTCTGAGTTGAAAGGTGTGTGAGAGAGAGAGCCAAGCATGGTCTGAGTGACTGGACTTGCTCTGAGTTGAAAGGTGGGTGAGAGAGAGAGCCAAGCATGGTCTGAGTGACTGGACTTGCTCTGAGTTGAAAGGTGAGTGAGAGAGAGAGAGAGCCAAGCATGGTCTGAGTGACTGGACTTGCTCTGAGTTGAAAGGTGGGTGAGAGAGAGAGCCAAGCATGGTCTGAGTGACTGGACTTGCTCTGAGTTGAAAGGTGGGTGAGAGAGAGAGCCAAGCATGGTCTGAGTGACTGGACTTGCTCTGAGTTGAAAGGTGGGTGAGAGAGAGAGAGAGAGCCAAGCATGGTCTGAGTGACTGGACTTGCTCTGAGTTGAAAGGTGAGAGAGAGAGAGAGAGCCAAGCATGGTCTGAGTGACTGGACTTGCTCTGAGTTGAAAGGTGGGTGAGAGAGAGAGAGAGCCAAGCATGGTCTGAGTGACTGGACTTGCTCTGAGTTGAAAGGTGAGAGAGAGAGAGAGAGCCAAGCATGGTCTGAGTGACTGGACTTGCTCTGAGTTGAAAGGTGGGTGAGAGAGAGAGAGAGCCAAGCATGATCTGAGTGACTGGACTTGCTCTGAGTTGAAAGGTGGGTGAGAGAGAGAGCCAAGCATGGTCTGAGTGACTGGACTTGCTCTGAGTTGAAAGGTGGGTGAGAGAGAGAGAGAGCCAAGCATGGTCTGAGTGACTGGACTTGCTCTGAGTTGAAAGGTGGGTGAGAGAGAGAGCCAAGCATGGTCTGAGTGACTGGACTTGCTCTGAGTTGAAAGGTGGGTGAGAGAGAGAGAGAGAGCCAAGCATGGTCTGAGTGACTGGACTTGCTCTGAGTTGAAAGGTGAGAGAGAGAGAGAGAGAGCCAAGCATGGTCTGAGTGACTGGACTTGCTCTGAGTTGAAAGGTGGGTGAGAGAGAGAGAGAGCCAAGCATGGTCTGAGTGACTGGACTTGCTCTGAGTTGAAAGGTGAGAGAGAGAGAGAGAGCCAAGCATGGTCTGAGTGACTGGACTTGCTCTGAGTTGAAAGGTGGGTGAGAGAGAGAGCCAAGCATGGTCTGAGTGACTGGACTTGCTCTGAGTTGAAAGGTGGGTGAGAGAGAGAGAGAGCCAAGCATGGTCTGAGTGACTGGACTTGCTCTGAGTTGAAAGGTGGGTGAGAGAGAGAGAGAGCCAAGCATGGTCTGAGTGACTGGACTTGCTCTGAGTTGAAAGGTGAGAGAGAGAGAGAGAGCCAAGCATGGTCTGAGTGACTGGACTTGCTCTGAGTTGAAAGGTGGGTGAGAGAGAGAGAGAGCCAAGCATGGTCTGAGTGACTGGACTTGCTCTGAGTATGCACCTGTAAATTGGAAGACAATTAAGAGAGGGTATTTTCTCTAATGGTAAAGGTTACCGTGGCTTTTTGTGGGCTTTCTCCATGAGTGACTCTCAGAGGTATGAAAGGCAATGTTGACCACAGTGGAACTTGAACTCAGAATGTAAAAGGTCGTAACTAAATACCACGAAGCAGTTTGTTCAGTGCTCTTAGGATTCTGCCAACCCACCGCTCTAAATTTTACATTACTAGTAATAAACACTAACATTTCGTTCTTTGATTTACCAGGATGTAAGATGCGATGTCCCAGTGATAACCAATGTTTACATGAACCAGAAATCTGTGATGGAGTGAAGCACTGTACAGATTCAAGTGATGAGATGCCACCATACTGTAGTATGTATTCACATCTATCTGTCTATCTATCTGTCTGTCTGTCTATATACTTTATCTACTTGTCTACCTATCAACCTATCCACTTGTTTGTATATCTTATCTTTATCTCTGTTTATATATCTACCTATCTGTCTGTCTTCTGTCTGTCTATATATCTACCTCTATATTTTATCTATATATCTACCTATGTACCTATCTGTCTCTCTATATATCTACCTATGTACCTATCTCTCTGTCTATATATCTACCTCTATATTTTATCTATATATCTACCTATGTACCTATCTGTCTCTCTATATATCTACCTATGTACCTATCTGTCTGTATATATATCTACCTATGTACCTATCTGTCTGTATATATATCTACCTATGTACCTATCTGTCTCTCTATATATCTACCTATGTACCTATCTGTCTCTCTATATATCTACCTATGTACCTATCCACCTGTCTATATATCTACCTCTATATTTTATCTATATATCTACCTATGTACCTATCTGTCTGTATATATATGCATCTATCTATAAAATTCACCCAACACTCAGTAAAGTCATTGATGTTGGGATTGGTATCCAGCTACAAAAATATATATATATATATATATATATAATATATAATATATAATATATATATATATATAATATATAATATATATATATATATATATATATATATATATATATAATATATAATATATAATATATATATATATATATATAATATATATATATATATATATATATATATATATATTTATATATATATATATATATATATATAATATATATATATATATATATATATATATATATATATATATATATATATATATATATTTCACGTTGCCCCAGTTTACTCAGCTGTAGAAATGAGTACCGGCCTGCCCGCCCAGCCAATGGGATGGCGTTATCTTATGGCTAAAACAGCACGACGTGCTGTGACCAGCGGCGCCGATTTGCGCCAGACACGACTGGTCGGTCAAGGTGATCAAGGTGATATATATATATATATATATATATATATAATAAAACAAGGACGAATAGTTACTCCTTCATTATGTTTATTGGTTGGTGACGCGTGTTTCGCTATTGATCAGCTCAAGGTTCGACCTGTATCGATCTAGCCCGACTGTAATCAATGGCTCGTCGGACCTCAGTGGTGGTAATGACAGAATGAATATACATGGCACCCGAAAAAGTCCTATGTTCATATGCTGGTCAGTAAAAGTTGTTTTGATTGGTGGGTTAATTACGAGGAATGTTTTCGCCTGGAGTGTAGGTCTATCTCTACACCTCAATACCGACGTGAACCTAAACATCCAGTGCTCACCCGGGTGAACCTACAGTAACTCCGCGTTACACTCTCTGGATATATATATAATAATAATGATAATAATGATAATAATGAAATTATTATGTACAGTGTTCCGGTGCAATTTATAAATATATATATAAATATATATCAAAATGAAAATCCGAAAGCAAGGTAAAATTTCCAATCATTTTAATCACGACACATGTTTCAATAAGAGATAGATCAATCGTGAAGCCATCATCAATTATCACTGATCTCATCAGGTGAAAATGAATTGTCTTCAAATATGAGGGAGAAAATTAGCAATGTTCACTCACAGAGTTTATTCCCTCATATGAAGATCAAGCAGTCAAAATATGGCGACTGCTATCAACTTCAGTTAAGATCATAAAACTATATGTTATATATATATATATATATATATATATATATATATATATATATATATATATATATATATATAGTTATGTAATAAACAACATAAGGCAATTATTCCATTTACCAGTGGTTTCTTAAAAGCAAAACATTTTGCTTTCAATCATCAGAATGAAAAAATCCTGTTGTTTATTACATTATTAAGCTCTGTTACCTACATGGAGCACTCTTTTTTCCTGGACTTTTCCGACGGAATTACTTCATTCATTTACACATATATATATATATATATATATATATATATATATATATAACAAAAGCGGTACCTAAGGTATCAAGGCCCAATATTGGCCATATCTCCAGATTGTAAGAGGGATCAAATTTGTGACTTAGTCTTCAGACACCTGAAGACTAGGTCACAAATTCTGTGTATGATAAATAAATAATAAAATATAACAGCTCTCATACATATATAAATATATATATAAATATATATATATATATTAACAAATAGTAGAAAGGAAAAAGATTTTTTCAGTAGAAAATACTGAAGAGATTCTTTCAGTGTAATATCAAAACATTTATTTATTTATAAAGAAGATACTTCCGCATTTAATAATGGTACCTGTTTCAGCATTAGATACATTGTCAACTGCGGATATACATAATATGGCTAAGTTCCATATTTATACAAATAATTATTTCTTCTTTTGGCACAAGGCCGACAATTATCCCAGTGCATTACAGGTACTTTATTTTATCAACCTCGTAAGGATGAAAGGCAAAGTTAACCTCGGCATATTTATACAAATAATAATAATAAAAAGTGGAAGAAAAATTATTAATTCTTACATACATATTTTGAAAGAAGAGTTCATATCTCTATCCGTGTTTGTCTCTCTTTTTCTGTTAGTAGGCTAACAGAAGTAGCAGTTTTGATTTTTATATATATATATATACATACACATACATTCATACATATATTACACATACATAGTTATCCTTTTGTATTTACTTCAGATCCGTCCTTATCGTGTCAATTTGGAAGCTCTTTCAAGTGTGGTTATAAGAACACATCCACCAATTTCTGGTATTGGACAAGTATTCTGCACCAAAATCAGGGAATTAATGCTAAACCGGCAACTGGGGGAGATGAAGATACAGGTAAATTTTTCTTTTCTTTTCTATTTTTTTTCTTTTCCACTTCTTAGCTCAGTTCAAATCCTGCAGGTTTGATTTTGTATTTTGAAAACTACCACAGATAGTTATGTATCATAAAACCATATGGGTATCGCTCCTATTATTTTGGTGGGTTGCAGATCTTCATAATTTTCTGACAAAAATTACTAAATCAACCGGCAACAATTTTTTTGCATAGAACCTGTGGCAGTTTCAGGTATCAAAAGGATTAACCCTTTAGCATTTAAACCAGATGGCCAGAATTCTCTCACCTCTTTCTGTTCAAATTGGCCATAACTGGACCTCATACCGACTTTAAGGTATTGTTCTCAAAATAAATAATATCAAAACCTTGTAGATTTAATATTATGTGAGATAATTATGTGAAATAAAGTGTTTACAGTGAAATTACAACAGTAAATATAGAACAATGTAAATGCTAAAGGAACCACATCCCAAGAGTAGATTCTTTACTAAATTTACAGAAAGAATAATTTATTTACGTATTATTTTATTTTTTCTGTTTATTTCATTTGTTTGCTTATTTCTTGCTTTGGTTTTTTTCCCCTCCTCAGACGAATTCATGCTTGCATCACCGAATGCAACAAAAAATAACCCAGCCTTGATGGAATCTCCAAACTTCTCTGGTGTACCCTGCATGTCATTTATGTACATCACTTACAGGAATTCTTCCCCTGCCAATGGCATTTTGAAAGTTAAGGCTAAGATAGGAAATTCTGAAAAGATGCTGGACATATGGAACAACAACAATTCCATACAGAAACAAGTTCACTGGAAACTAGCCATCCTCTATCTACCAAACAACACAACATCTGTTATGTTTGAAGCTTACTATACGGCTCAAGATGACAGTTCTTTTATAACAATTGATGATGTCCGAGCTCTGGGGAAATACTGTAAACGTATGTATATAATTATATTTATTACACTATTATTGTTGTCATCATGCAATTGCTTGATGACAGTTAGGGAGTTCTCGCACATGGCCGCACTAGTCACCTCATACAGTGTGTAACTATACCATGGTTAGTGTTATTACTGCTTACACAGTTATCATTGTAATATTTGTATTTTGTGCTTATACTGTATAAATGATATTTGTTACACCACTTCTTCGCTCACTTATCCCTGAGAGTGTCATTGGAGCAGAGTCCTCAAACACTCCTTCCAAGAGGTCCTGTCAGAAGCAACCATCTCCAACCCCAAGTGAGACCAGCCAAGCTCATGGATGTTATCCAACCATCTTGCTTGGGATCTACCCCTGGGTCTCTCGCCAGTTGGTTTTGCTAGTAAAATCTGTCCAGTGATTCTTTCCTGAGACATTCCCATCACATGCCCATAGTATCGGAGCTGTGATCTCTCAATTCAGAGATTGTCAAAATAATATATCTCTCTTCTTGAGTCATCCCTCCATCGAAGATGAAGCATTCATTTTGCTTTTTCTAACAGCTGGAATATATGTAGCTCGCCACATCTGCTTACTCATAGATTTATCTGCTAACTGGAACAGTTGTGCCAACCTATTGTTGAATTAATAGTCAATCATCTCCAAAGCCACTGGTGTTCATGATGTCAAGGTCAGTTAAACTGATAATCATCTTCTGAGCTCTTACTATGAGACAAGCAGGGTTTTTATCAAGGCTTAAACCTCTAGATCTCTGGACTATTCTGCTAGACCAGTGTTTCCCAACATGGGCTCTAGCGCCCCCTTGTGAGCACTGTTGTGTTGAAAAGGGGGGAGGGCGCTGGGAGTTTTTATTTCATTGGGGGGGGGGGGGGGGGCATTTATCCATTTTTTTCTTTCAAATTTTCAAAAATTTTAAAAACACTTTTTCCACTTTCAACTTAAATTGACCTCTGATGATTAAAGACCCAACTACACACATGCACGAACATACACACATACACACACGCATTTGCTTTAGATTTTGTACCCATTTGAACTTTATCTTATTTGAAATTTAATTTGACAAAAAATGTTTGCACCCAAAGGGGGCGCTGGCTGAAAAAAGGTCAGAAAACCCTATGCTACACTATATACCAAAGCCACCTCGTATAGGATGTGGCTTTTTACCTCACAGGTCAGTGTTCAAACTAAGAAAGGCTGGGTGCCCTGCTAGAATGAGTATCATCATCATCATCATCATCGTTTAACGTCCATATTCCATGCTTGCATGGGTTTGGACGGGAGTTTTCCCACTTGAGGCAAGAGTGGTTGTCTAGCTCGCATAGGACTGTCTGGCGGGTTTTCTACGGCTGGATGCCCTTCCTAACACCAACCACATTTACAGTGTGGAACTGGGAGGTTTTTACCGTGTTACCTACACGGCCACATTACAGCGTGGACTGTGTGTTTTTTTGTCGTGACACCTACACGACCTCATTTGTTTCGGGCTGGGTGTTGTGGTACCAACATAACTTTACATTGAAAGGGGTGGTGTGGATGGGGTGGGGGTAGTGGGATGGGGTGTATTTTGTTAGAGGAGCCTACTGACTGTAATAGGTTTCACTTTGCACTTAGGTAAGGTGGGTCTTCTCTATTACTGTGTAGCGCCAAAGATCTCGGTCCAGTGACATTGTCTTGGAGAGGTGTAAGTGTGTGAGGTCGGAATTTATCAAGTCGTCCCAGGTTTTTCTGGGTCTGCCTACTCCGTGGCTACCGTCTATTTTTATTGCCCTGCACTTTTTTATACAGCTGTCGTCTTTTATGCGCATCACGTGACCATACCAACATAGTCTTCTCTCGAGTAAACAATATCTGATCCCTCTTATTTCTAATTTCTCCCTTAGTTCGTTTATGCTTTGCCGTTCATGTATATTACTATTACACATCCAGCGGAGCATGCAAGCTTCGTTTCTCTCCAGTCTGCATATATCCTCTGCACACAATGCCCAGGTCTCACTGCCATGTAACATTGCTGTTTGTATGCAGGCATCATACAGCCTGCGTTTCATTTTTAGAGAGAACCCTTTAGCGGCCAATAGTGGTATAAGCTCTCTGAACTTTTTCCATCCCGTTCTGACTCTAGCTACTGTACTTTCAGAGCACCCTCTCCCACTGCTGATTTTGTCACCCAGGTAACGGAAGCTGTCCACTATTTCTATAGAACCCTTTAGTTAACTTTAAGGCCTTTTGATTCTAGGCCATGCTTCCATGTTTAGAATTTCTTCTCTAGTTCAGCCATTGATTCAGCTATGAGCATTAGATCATCTGCATATAGGAGTTCTCATGGGCAGCCGGTCTTGAACTCCTCTGTTATAGCCTGAAGGGCAATAATAAATAGTAGGGGGCTAAGGACAGAGCCCTGATGAACACCAACTTTTACGCTAAACTCTTCACTATATTCGTTGTTAATTCTAACCTTGCTGACTGTTTCTTTATACATGGCTTGTATAGCTCTCACAAGCCAATCATCAACACCTAGTTTTCTAAGGGCCCACCAGATAATCGAGCGGGGTACTCTGTCAAAGGCTTTCTCCAAGTCAACAAAAGCTAAGTAAAGGGGTTTACTTTTAGCTAGGTACTTCTCCTG
>OZ024760.1:5087811-5105311 GCA_964016885.1 Eledone cirrhosa | reverse complement strand
TGAATAGGAAATACAATAGACACACAGACATATATATATATAGGTTTGTCAAATTATCTCGAGTCGGTTTTCTCATTGCTTTGGTCCTTGCGGCTGGCTTACCAGTCACAATCTTCAATTTGCCAAGCTGTCTAAATGTAATGTTATTTCTCTAAGGTAAAATACCTTATTGAGTGCTTAGCTGCACATTCCGATTGCATTCGTTAGCATAGCTGCAGCCAGAGCTTCGATTATGCTGAACTTCCATTTGTATATATATAGGAACGAGTAGGACCCCGACGGCTGAGCTCAAGCCGTTTCGACAGCTAATTCTGGACTAATTTAGTCCAGAATTAGCCGTCGAAACGGTTTTAGCTCAGCCGTCGGGGTCCTACTCGTTCCTATTACCCTACTACCCTAAGTATTGAGTACTTTGGTGTGTTATGGTCCATCTGGTTCCTTACCATATTTCCTTCGTTATATATATACACACATATACACGGGTGATGGAACTGGGGTGGGGCCAGAAGTGTCATGACCCTCCCAATAATTATATTATTTCTACCAAAACTACCAAAACCCACATCTATTTGTATGTGCGCTACATTTTATGTCCATATTATGTTTATCGCATATCAAAGTGTTTTATATCTTGGTTAATATTGATAAAAACAGCTAAACTAATCACTACAACTAAATTGACCAAATTTTCCCCCCCTCCCCCCCTTTCAATTTCAGAAATGTTTCCACTGCCCCCGATACATATATACATAACTATAAAATTGCATTTAAATTTGTTTTATCTGTTTTATCTGTATATTTGCTTTTCCTTTTTTGGTCGAGAAAAAGAAAACCCATTTGATATTTTTATATTGTTTTTAATTACTAAATAGCAGGGAGTTGTGAAAGGGATCAGTTTCGCTGCAACGATGGCGAATGCATTGATGCATATCAGGTGTGCGACGGTGTACAAAACTGCAAAGATGGGAAGGATGAGAAAAACTGCATTAGGAGTACGACACAACAACCAGGTAATGAGGAGTAGAGAAATAGATTGTGTTTGTATTTGTAGTAAAATATGCACTGCCCACTGCTTGGCTTCGTAGATTTTTGTTAGTAGGTAGAGATATCAAAGTTAATATATAAGACAGTAACGAGAGACGAACACACACACATATATATATATGTGTGTGTTTCAAATTACAAGGGACAGAAACCTCCAGGGTGAAGAAAATACTGACTAAAGATAGTATAGTTCACAAAACTCTTATTAGTCTCGGAAAACTTTTTCCTTGAGTTAATTTGATTATAAGGGACTATTGTGAGTTTTTAACTCAATATATATGTTTGATTATATACATATCAGGGAGCTGTGTGGTTACTTGATAAAGTGTATTTAGAAATAAGAGGAAAGCACAAACAGGGGACATTCTCATCATCAATTGTCTGCTGGAAATCACAGACATTTCTATGCACCGTGATCTCCAGCAGGCAACTGATGATGGGAATGTCCCCCGTTTGTGCTTTCTTCTTATTTTTATTTTTATTTATATATATATATATATATACACACACACACACACACACACACACACACACACCTGTTCAAAACAGGGGTGGATAGGACAAAGACAATTGAAAAACAATGGAAAAATTGGGGACTATAATTTCAAATTTCAAATACTTTGTAAATCAACTAAATATATGTGTGTGTGTGTATGTTTATATATATACACACACACTCATTCCTGAAGCAACTTGGAGAGTTTATTACAAGCTGAAACCACTCAAGCTCATGGTCCACCTCATATATATATATTATTATTATTATTATTATTATTATTATATAATAAAGTACCAGTAATGCACTGGGTAATTGCTGGCCTTGTGCCTAAAGTAGAAACAATTATTATTATTATTACATTCAAAGTAAAAGATGTCCTGAATGATACAAAATCAAACATATGTCTTGACTCAAAAAACAGCTCAAGATAGAATTCAAAGAATGAAATCGAATCTTAATCATTATAAGAAAGTGAATAAAATATATCCATACACACATAAGTTAAACTAAAGTTAAACTAAAGACAAGTTAAACTAAAGACAATCTGCACTGAATGTAAGATTACATAATTCGTTGAATATCTTATTAAATTTAATTTAAAACATTAAAACAAAATACCTGATAACGATCAATATATTATATATATATGTCTTATAGCACTGAAGAATCATGAGATTCATAGAAAATGTTAGAAACTTAAATGCAAAAAATAACTGTAAATACAGTTGAGTTCTATAAATAACTTAGAAATTTTGGTAAAGACCCCTTCTATAAGGAGTCTTTACCTGATTTTCCAACTGTATCTGAGTTCTCTACATTTTCTCTGAACCTCATATGTATATATATGCTTGGTGGTCACCGATCTGTCCAGTTCATTTATCTACCAGCATATCAGGAAAAAAATTATACATTTTCTATGTATTTTGTCTGAGGAGGACATGTTTTGCTTTATGTTATACATAAAACTTTACAACTTCGAAATATATATAATGAAATGAGATGATATAAAGTATCTATCTTTCGTTTAATACTATTATTATTAAATCCCGCCAAGGTTGACTTTGCCTTTCATCCTTACGGGGTCGATAAAATAAAGTACCAGTAATGCACTGGGTAATTGCTGGCCTGTGCCAAAAGTAGAAACAATTATTAATATATATATATATAGTAGTAATAATATTTAAGAAGACCAAAATCCGAAGAGGGCTCATTAAGGATTGTATATATATATATACAAAAATATATGTAAACGCATAGGGCAAATATTATTTAATAGCACAGATTAAATTCTAAGCAAAGAATCGCTGCTTTCACCCTATTACAGGATCTTCTGAAGTTTCATCTTCTGAAGATCCTGTTTAATATATATGTATGTGTATGTATATGTATTCAATCGGGGGTAACCACAGCAAGTAAGGTACTCAATACATAGTACAGTATTTACAATATTTAATATAGAAATGGCTTCTACAGGACTAGAGCTGTTTCATTCTAAGGAAATCTTCTGTCCTGCAGAAGCCATATATATATATATAACAAAGAAGGTGTGGTAAGATACCATGTGAACCATAATGCACTACAGTACTCAATACTTAGGGTAGTAGAGTGGGTAATATGAAAAGAGTCAGGACCCCAACGGGGTCCTGACTCCTTTCATATATATATATAGAGAGAGAGAGAGCTTTATTCATATATGTGTATTTATATATATGTGCACTGAGAAACATTGAATAAAAATAAAATATCATTAAAAGCATGATATGTTGCATGATATCAAGGTTATCACATCACCGGTTGTCACATCACAAGTAGAATGCACCACTTGCAACTTTTACACTGTCACCTTTGAATTTATTGCATGTAATAGTATCTTTATCAAAGCACACCATTTGTAGTCTTTTACATATCAAATGTTACTTGTATATGATGAAACATACCATGGACTATGTGGATTCAATTGATCAAATCAATCAACAAGATCCTCATTCACTTACCAAGTGGGTTAATGTAGAATTTAGTAATCATTTCTACTATTGACACAAGGCCAGCAATTTGGGGAGAGGAGAAAGTCAATTAAATAGACCCCAGTCTGGTGCTTTATTTTATCAACCCTGTAAGGATGAAAGGCAAAGCTAACCTTGGCGGGATTTGAAATCAGACTGTAAAGGACCATAGCTATGCTGCAAAGCATGGTGTCCGACGCTCCACTGATTCTGATATGAAATGATGTTGGAAGATTTTAATTTTGAATTAATCAACAAGATCCCAGACCTCATTTGCTTACTGAGATGGGTGGAACTTGTCAAATTGGACCAAGGAAACAATATTTCCATTGGTCTTTCTATTGCTGTTACTATCTACCTGTTGCAGCTTCTGGGAATCGAACTCAAAACTTCATGATTGCAAATCCAATTCCCTAACCACTAAGGAAACCTACATACTAATATATTTCTAGCCTTTCTTTAAAATAATTGTTTCTACTTTAGGCACAAGGCCAGCAATTACTCCAGTGCATTACTGGTACTTTATTTTATCGAGCCTGTAAGGATGAAAGGCAAAGCTAACCTCAGCAGGATTTGAACTAAAATCATATAGGGCCGTAACTCTATGCTGCAAAGCATAGCGTCCGACCCTCTGCTGATAGTGCTAATCCACCACCTTTCTTTAAAATGATATTGACAAAAAGTGCCCAGCATATATTGTAAAGTAGTCATGTAGGTGTCATGAAAAAAAAGCACCCACTACACACTGTAAAGTGTTCCACTGTTTGAATAACTGATACATTTGTCATTGGAATAACCTCCCTCACTAAACCACGTTGTTTGTATATCAATAATCTTTTCTTTGAGTGGGATTGGCTCAGTGCACAGTCTTTCCTCACTTTAAAAAAAATCTTCATTGCACAATAGAATTAATTAATAATTATTAATAATGGTGTATCATGCAATGGCCATACTCGATAAAGAGGGGGCAGCCATCATGTAGAGGCCAACAGTAACAGCATGAACCAGCCAATGAAAGGTTGTCACATTTTTTCCTTCACTCGTTCTGTCTCACTGATTTGTAGAACCTCAGGTGGACATTGCCTCATAGTTCCAGGCTCTTCTTAAGCAAGCAAACTGTGAACCATTCAATTTACACACATCCGTGACCTCTGGCATCATGCAGTAATACAGAAGACCCAACTTCCCACGGGAACAAACCGAAGCCAAAGCATATAGACAATATGCCGCCACCCTCTCCCACTGTAAAGTGGTCGTGGAGGTGTCACGACAAAAATCACCCAGCCCACACTGTAAAGTGGTCGTGGAGGTGTCATGGCAAAAAAGCATCCAGACCATACTGTAAAGTGGACGTGTAGGTGCCACAGAAAAAAAGCACCCAGTACTCAATGTAAATGAGGTTGGTGTTAGTAAGGGCATTCAGCTGTAGAAATCAAGCCAAAATCAGTTCCTGTATGAGCAAGACAAGGTCACCTGACCCAACATTGCACACAACAGGACAACCCGTCTAACCCATGCTAGCGTGGAAGAATGGACATAAAACGGTGATGATGATGACTTCCCTTCCTGTGGTTTCTCCCCTGCCATTCTTTTTACATCACATACCTCCCTACCCTAATTTGCCCTTCCCCACACCTACCACTGCCAACCTACAGAAGTCCAAGCTGAGCACCAACCACATCACCCTGTCCAATTTGGGAGGACCTGTAAAGGTTTATGAGTCACATGCTCTCATTCTCAGTTTTAAAATATATAAAATAAAATATTTTCATGTAAATCATGCTTCCTCTTTTTATACAAACTTTTTACAGCACGTTTTGTTGTCTTCAGCTCATAATGGGTGTATATATATTGTTATCTGTGTATTATATATGGATTTCTCCTTCCTGGTAGAGTCATAGAGGTACTATAGCAACATTTTAACCCTTTAGTGTTCAAACCGGCCAAAACCGGTCAGAATTCTCTACCTCTTTCTGTTGAAACTGGCTGTAACTGGTCGCTCAAACTGGTGTTAAGATATTGTTTTCAAAATAAATACTTTCAATATCTCATAGATTTGATATTATGTGAGATAATTATGTGAGGTAAAGCCTTTACCATTAAAATATAATAGTATATATAGAGTAATGTGAATGCTAAAGGGTTAAACCTGCAGAGCTTAGTCCATCCTCTCTCCAGATCTGAACATAGCCAATCTCTTCCAGAGAAAGGGAGTCAGCGTGAGAGAGAGGAAGTAAGAAAGAGATACCACTGAATTTAAATTTACACAGTTTCTGAACAAACACATTAAATTCACAACTTTAGAGAGAAGCTGTAGTAGAAGCTGGCCAAAGAACACAATGATGCAGGATTAAAGTAACTGGGGATATGCTGTTTGTCAGCATGGAACATCAATATTAAAGTGACGATGATAACAGTAAAAAACTGATAACGGGAAAAAATTAGTAACAGGAAAAAGGATGTGTTCAAATCATGATTAAAACAACTTCACTGGGGCTATAAAAGAGTCAAAATACTTGTCTAAGTAGTAAAATTCCAGGTGGACTGAGTGAACTTTGGAACTCAAGCAAACTGAATAAAAACATTTAAAAAGCTAAATCTATTTGTTAATCCTTTACGATAACCCTACATGTTAATCCTACTCATTAATCCTACATGTTAATCATATATGTCAATCCATCATGCCATTCCTACATGTTAAACCTGTATATTTTCTTCCTTCTCGCCATTTATTTATTTCTTCTTATCTGGCCATACAGTCTCTTGTGGATGGGGCCGGTTCCGGTGTGAAGATGGCAGTTGTATTGACTCCTTGCTCAAGTGTGATGGGGTGAGTCACTGTAAAGATGGCAGTGATGAACGCTACTGCTTCAAGACCTCCACTGTGTATCCAGGTAAAAAAAAGCACAGCCAGTGTTTAATCACTGTGCTACCCTGTTGCTTAAAACACCTGTTAGTAAAAGTTACCTGTGTCACTAAGCTTTACATTGTCAACATTGCACTGCTTAACTGAAATAATCAGTATACAATGATAGAGTTACTCTCACAGTTTCGTTTCTTTTTCAACAAAGCACCTGCCTCACCTTAATGTTTAATGTTCATTACCACATGAAACTGCATTAGTAAAATACAAAACAGCACTATGACTGCATCACATAAAAAATTAAGGTTTTTACTCTAATGCTGCAAATTTTCACAACAATCTGTCCACCAGTAAAGATACTATAACCATTTTTAATTAAACTACTTGAAACCACATTAGCAAGACATTCTAGCAAAATACAAAACAGCACTAGTTATTAACAATTCTGTTTCCTTCTCTAAAATAAATTCTTAGAGAAAGAAACAGAACTATTCCTGCATGAGTCACAAATTTAATATATAAAAATATATTTATAGTAACGAGGTTATAGGAAATATATTCACTATATTCTTGGCTGGTCACATTACTAACTCAATGAGAAATGGTTTGAATGGATAACTACGCAAATCAGTCTCAGAGTGCTTATAAAAAGTTTACTTGTTATGGGGCAATTGGACATGGATATCCCGGACTTAAAGATCTTTGAGGCTTCTACAAGTGTATCCACTCCACTTCTTATATTGAGTACTTTGTCCTAAATTGTTGTTGTTGCCATTTCAAATGGGAACATTAACCATTATATATATATATATATATATATATATATATATATGTGTGTGTGTGTGTGTGTGTGTGTGTGTGTGTGTGTGTGTGTGTGTGTGTGTGTGTGTGTGTGTGTGTGTAAAAGGTAAACAGAAATAACCACACAATCGGTATATGGAAATATATATATATTATTAGTACAAATATTAAAGTTTAAGCAAAGAATCACTGTTTTCACCCTTTTACGGGATCTTCTGAAACTGAGAAAAATCAATCTGTAGACGCAGAAGTAAATATTTCAAAAAACGTTACAACCGAAGGAAAACAGGAAGACAATATGTTGATTCGTGAAGACATTCTCTGGCGATGGACAAAAAATATGTGAGGATAATTACGTCATTATGTGAAGCAAGAAGAGCAATTTCTTGCAAAGAAAAAACATTTATGCTATGAAAAAAATCATTAGCCGAATATTCTACTTAGAATAGCTGAATGATTTCCATCTACGAAATTTGAGAATGATGTTATTAAAATGATTAAACGACAATGGCTGAAGGTATTAATAATAGTAAAAGTAATTATAATGATGAGAACATTAAAAGTATTGTTATAGGAATTAGGCTTGTACATAAGTATGTGCTGGCCAGTGTGGAAACGTGTAAGTAAGGATATATATATAAAAATGTAGATATAGAGATATAAAGGTGCAAGAAAAGTGGGAAAGTAAGCAATGAACTTACCTGAAGATGGTAAATACTGATTCCTAAGGCCTATACAACTGTTTCTGCAAGAACAAAACAAAAGAAGAAAAAAGCATTAACACTTAATGCGGAAGCTGGAAACCTTTATATTAACAGTCTCACTTAACTCTACATTACCAGAGGTTTCAAGACAAAAACACATCATCATCATCATCAAATGCATTGGAGAAAAGTAAAACAAAATGGAGAATTTGGGGGCCATCATATGATATATGATGGCTGTTAAAATGTGTCTTAGAAAGGCCATCACTGACTATTAAAAGAATCGAGTTTTTTCAGGCTCAGAGTTGCTAGCTGCATCAGTTGTTAGCTGCCAAGACACTGCATCCTTTAAAACCTCCATGCTTCCTGAAATTTGCCAACACTACACCTGATATCCCCCCTCCATACATACGTACACATGTATATCATAATGAAATTATTGTGTACAGTGCTCAAGTGCACTACAACTCATCAAGGGTGCAGTACATAGAATAATGTACAAATGTCAGGAAAGTGGACAGTGTGTGAGTCATGATATGCATGTGTTCGTGTGCTTTTCCTTTAACTCCTAACATCCTGTCATGATTTAGCAGAAAACATTTAAAAATGGGTTTGTTATTTCAAATGTTTATAAATAGCAACTTTAGGTAGCCAAAAGCATTTCTTTACCAGTTAACCTTACTTATTTTAAATGTTTTCAAAGAGGACTTTAAAGAGACCTTAAATTATAGCTTTAGTTCATGCTGAGAGTACTTCCTGCATACCACTCCACACAACACCTGCTTGAAGGTTCTTTGAGCATTCGTTTGTACAAGGTATCCATTTTGAAGTAAACATTGCTTGTGTACCATTGCTTAAATGGTACACAACTTTGGCTCCCTTAAAAATCTGTGTGTCTAGAGTCTACGAGGACCAGCTGATATTCAGAACCTGTCTTAACCCTTTAGCATTTAAACCAGCTGTATCCAGCCAGAATTCTCTCACCTCTTTCTGTTCAAACCAGCCGTAACTGGCCACTCATACTGATGTTAAGGTGTTGTTCTCAAAATAAATAATCTCAAAATCTTGTAGATTCAATATTATGTGAGATAATTATGTGAGGTAAAGCCTTTATTGTGAAAATACAATAGTAAATAGAGAGTAATGTGAATGTTAAAGAGTTAAACATCTCCGATGAAAGCACTTAAGAATCTTTATGATGCATACAGAGGATCTATAGTTCACATGAGTGAAGAAGGGAAGCCACTACATATATATGATGCATAGTAAGTTTTGTTCACCTTGTGATACCAATCCTAGGACCAAACACCAAACGGGAGAATAAAGAGCCTTGAAAGAAACAGTTGATTTCTGAAGTCTTAGAGATATGTTGCCATCGAAGGTGCAGAAATGACTGTGTTGTCCAGATAGATAAACTTGTTTCTTACTTTCAGTTCTGTTCCTTCAACTCAAATACATGGTCTCACGAATGTATTTCCTCAGACACCAGTCTTGTATATACCGTATTTCCCGGTGCCAAAGACACTTCGTCCTCGAGGACGCACCCTAATTTTGACAACCAAAAATTTGAAAAAAATAATAAACAACCTGCAGCCCCCAGGACCCATGGTAGATTTTTTTAGACTTATTTTAGGAAAAAAGAAGTGTCTTCAATGCCAGGAAATACGGTATTTATATGTGTGAGTGTGTGTATGTGTGTGTGTTTATTGTGTGTTTGGGTAAGTATGTATTTCCTCGGACACCAGTCTTGTATGTAAATGTATGAGTGTGTGTGTGTGTTTGTGTATGTGTGTGGGTATGTATGTATGTGTATACATATATAAAGATAATGCTATCTATCGGATGGATGGATGGATGGAAGAAGAAAAAGATGAGAAAATATGAAGAGAAAAAGAAGAAAAAGAAAAAGGAGAGAAAAAAGAAGAAAAAGAAAAAAGGGAGAAGAAAGGAGAAAAAAAGAAAAGAAAAAGGAAAAGAAGAAAAAAAAGAAAAAGAAAAAGAAGAAAAAGAAGAAAGAAGAAGAAAGAAGAAGAAAGAGGAAAGAAGAAGAAGAAAGAAGAAGAAGAAGAAGAAGAAGAAGAAGAAGAAGAAGAAGAAGAAGAAAAATAAGAAAAGAGAGAAAAAGAAG
This sequence comes from Eledone cirrhosa, assembly GCA_964016885.1. Lineage (NCBI taxonomy): Eukaryota > Metazoa > Mollusca > Cephalopoda > Octopoda > Eledonidae > Eledone > Eledone cirrhosa. The sequence continues at coordinate 5,095,269 of OZ024760.1, read as the reverse complement.
ATATATGTCGAGTTAACTTTAAACTACATTAAACACATTTTCTTTCTTTCACATCTTATAACTGTGTCTTGTGTCTTGTTTGTGGTTGAAAATATTATTTAGGTTTGTGTAACTGGGACCAATACCGTTGTAACAATGGAGAATGTATTGAGTTGCAGCAGAAATGTGACCAAATCAAGCAGTGTTCAGACGGCAGTGATGAACAGTACTGTAAAGTAATAACTCCTGTACCAGCAGGTAATTACAACAATTTTCTATCACTCATCCATCATTAGTAATTATACACCATTACTATACACACATACACACACACTTGCTCTCCCTCTCTCTCTCTCATCATCATCATCATCATCATCATCATCATCATTTAACGTCCATGTTCCACGCTTGCATGGGTTTGGACGGGAGTTTTCCCACTTGAGGCAAGAGTGGTTGTCTTGCTCGCATAGGACTGCCTGGCGGGTTCTCTACAGCTGGATGCCCTTCCTAACACCAACCACATTTACAGTGTGGGGCTGGGAGGTTTTTACCGTGTTGCCTACACGGCCACATTACAGCGTGGACTGTGTGTTTTTTTGTCGTGACACCTACACGATCTCATTTGTTTCGCCCTGGATGTTGTGGCACCAACATAACTTTACATTGAAAGGGGTGGTGTGGATGGGGTGGGAGGTGGGACGGGGGTGTATTTTGTTAGAGATGCCTACTGGCTGGAGTAGGTTTTACTTTGTATTTAGGTAAGGCGGGTCTTCTCTATTACTGAGTACCGCCAAAGGTCTCGGTCCAGTGACATTGTCTTGGAGAGGTGTAAGTGTGTGAGGTCGTAATTTATCAGCTCGTCCCAGGTTTTTCTGGGTCTGCCTACTCCGTGGCTACCGTCTATCTTTATTGCCCTGCACTTTGTTATACAGCTGTCGTCTTTCATGCGCATCACGTGACCATACCAACGTAGCCTTTTCTCGAGTAAACAACATCTGATCCCTCTTATTTCTAAATTTTTCCTTAGTTCGTTTATGCTTTGCCGTTCACGTATATTACTATTGCACATCCAGCGGAGCATGCAAGCTTCGTTCCTCTCTAGTCTGCGTATATCCTCTGCACACAATGCCCAGGTCTCACTGCCATGCAGCATTGCTGTTCGTATGCAGGCATCATACAACCTGCCTTTCATTTTTAGGGAGAACCCTTTAGCGGCTAATAGTGGTATAAGCTCTCTGAACTTTTTCCATCCAGTTCTGACTCTAGCTACTGTACTTTCAGAGCACCCTCCCCCACTGCTGATTTTGTCACCCAGCTAACGGAAGCTGTCCACTATTTCTATAGAACCCTCTGCACAATTGAAAGAGCTAGTATTTTATGGGCACTTGCTGCTACTTATTGCACCAGAGCACCGGCCACATGTAAAATTTATGTTCTTAGTTAGCTTACCTGTGATCCCACTACATCTTTTATGCACCCATACTTTGCATTTGGGACATAAAAGGGAGTTTCTACCTACGCCTTTCCTACACACTGAGCATGGCCATTTCCCGGAGGGGACCGGCGCCTTATTTTCTTTCCTACAAACTAGAACTTTAGTCTTAGCCAGGTTAATTTTAAGGCCTTTTGATTCTAGGCCGTGCTTCCATGTTTGGAATTTCTTCTCTAGCTCGGCCATTGATTCAGCTATGAGCGTTAGATCATCTGCGTATAGGAGTTCCCATGGGCAGCCGGTCTTGAACTCCTCTGTTATAGCCTGAAGGGCAATAATAAATAGTAGGTGGCTAAGAACAGAGCCCTGATGGACACCAACTTTTACGCTAAACTCTTCACTATATTCGTTGTTAATTCTAACCTTGCTGACTGTTTCTTTATACATGGCTTGTATAGCTCTCACAAGCCATTCGTCAACACCTAGTTTTCTAAGAGCCCACCAGATAATGGAACGGGGGACTCTGTCGAAGGCTTTCTCCAAGTCGACAAAAGCTAAGTATAGGGGTTTACTTTTAGCTAGGTACTTCTCCTGTAGTTGTCGTACAATGAAAAGAGCGTCTGTGGTACTTTTGCCTGACACAAACCCGAACTGCATTTCATCTAGATCAATTCTCTCTCTGATTAGTTGCGCTATTACTTTTTCTGTGACCTTCATGACCTGGTCGATTAATTTAATGCCTCTATAGCATCTCTCTCTCTCTCTATATATATATATATATTTCGTTTCTGAATTTGTTTAGCAAGATTCTTTATATATATATATATATTTATATATATATATATATATTTATATATATATATATTTATACGATATTAATAAATGGAAACTATATTTATAAAACCATATTTATTTCATTATACATATTTCAGGGATACCATATTAAATTATGGTATGCCTTCATCAGACAAAATACAATATATAACAGTTTTATAAATAGCTTTGACGTACCCTTTTAAAATACAATCATTACTTTTGGAGGATGTCTGGATAGTGAATTGTTTATATTGTTTTAATAAGTCATAGTGTTAAGCACAATTAGAAAAAGACGGAGATAAAGAAAAAGAGAAAAGACGGAGAGAGAGAAAGAGAGAAAATCTGGAGAAATATCGGAGAGAGAAATGTATGGAGAAAAGAAAGAGATAAATAAAGATAGGAGGAAATAAAAAAATAAAAAAGAAAGAAAAGGAAGAAACAAGAAAAACAAAGGAAAGCAACAGAGAGATATCAAGTCATCATACAGAGAGAAAAACTCAAGAGAGAGAAATACTATATAGAGAGGGGGGGGGGGGACAATGAAAACTTTACGTCATGTCATATTAAGTTGAGTTAACAATTTATATGAAATGAATAATAAAAATATAAGTATCAATATTCATGAATGGGACATAGATATATAATATGAGAAATTAAACATTGTTCAATAATGACTATATGTTTAGTTTAGAAACTTGAGATCAATATATCAAAATCTGAGTTCAAAATGTACCCTTGCTATAGAATCAGTATTTTATGCAAAGATATACAAATATATATGTATATATATATATACATATAGATACGCACGTCCTGAAAATAGAAATTATGTTTACTCAAGCCAACAATATAGCCATACAAAACGTAAATGATTTCTCTTAATCACTGCTATACATTCTTTGTGTTATAAAAATTTCACAGTATATATATACAAATATATACGATTAACATTCATGTCCTCATATATACGATTACCATTCATGTGTTTAATATTATGCATATCTGCAACATACCTCCCAACCACATAGATATATACACATACATATATACACATACATATGTATAAATAAATATTTGCGTGCGTCGTCACGCATCACTCATGTATATATACAGACATAAATCTAATCTAAATGAAAATGTTTCAAATTTGGATAAAATTTTCAAATCTAAAAAAGATCCACCCCCCAACAAACTACTAATGGATTTTGAAAACGATATAGTATCTATCATCCAAGGCATCAAATTCAAGAGAAACTTCAAAGGCCAGGACTACTTAAGATGTATTAAGGATAATATTTAAAACCTGGAGAAAACAGAGAAAATTTTAGTGAAGTCGGACAAAGCTAATAACCTTTATGGAGTACAAAAGGACATGTATAACGACCTTATATTGAAAGAACTAAGGAAAAAGTACAAGGTAGCAAATAAGGACGAACTTGAAAAACTGAATACAGATGCATCTTGTATAATGCATGAATTAGACATTAAGAATAAAACACAACCCTTCATGCCTAGGAAACCCAAGATCAATATGAAGGATCACAAAAGAAACTTTGAAAATGATTTACCAGTCAGATTAATTGCACCATCCAAATCTGACCTGGGAAAACTTAGCAAAAATATTCTAGACAAGGTAATACAACAAATTATAAACTTACCTAATTTATCTTACTTAAAATTATGGAAAGGGACTAGTGAGGTTATTGATTGGTTTAAAGAAATTAAATATAACTGTAATAATAAGCTTATTCAGCTGGATATTGCTAACTACTATTCATCTATCACTCCTAATCTACTGAATAAGGCACTAAATTACGCATTTAAACATACTGACCTAACTAGAAATGAAATGCACATTATATTATCGGCAAGGAAAACATTGATAGAATTTAATAACCAACTCTGGACTAGGGCAGATAGAAATAATAATTTCGACATAACTATGGGATCATCAGACTCAGCTCAGGTAACGGACCTTGTGGGCCTATTTATAATTAATTCACTACATAGAAAAATACCAGGTGTAACCGGAGGATTATATCGTGATGACATGCTTTTACTTATAGAAAATAATAGCTGTGAACTAAATAGAAAAAGAAAACAAATTATACAATTTATTAATTACCTTAATCTAAAAATAGAAATAGAGAATAACCATAGAATAGTCAATTTTCTTGATGAAACACTAAATCTCAACACATGTCTTCACTATCCATTTCACAAACTAAATGAGAACTTCAATTATGTCAACTTTAACTCTAATCACCCCAGATCTGTTAAAAATACTATAGTGAACTCTGTTCAAGAACGAATTTCAAGAATTTCATCTAATAAAAATATATTTGATGAAAAAGCGCAGTATTATAACGAAGCGTTAGGTAAAGCTGGATATAGAAATAAAATTAAATACATCGATAATAATAATAATAAGCAAACTAACCAAAATAATAACAATTTCAATTACGGTAACAACTTTAACAACTATAATAGAAAACATTACAATAATTTCAAAAGCCGAAAAAGAAATAGAACTGGAAATATATTATGGTTTGCTCCCCCTTTCTCACTAAATATTAAAACCCCCATTGCTAAACTATTCTTTAAAGCTCTTGACACACGCTTCCCTAGAACACATAAATATTACTCAATTTTTAATAGACACACTATAAAATTAACTTACTCGTCCACCAAAAATTTAGCAGAAAATATTAATAGAATTAATAATAGGAATTTAAAACCTAACTAAAATACCAATAATAACCCAAACAATATTCAATTAAATAACTGTAACTGTAGAAATAAATCTAACTGTCCGTTAAATAACAATTGCTTAGCTAAAAATGTAGTGTACAATTGTAATGTTAAAACTAATTTAAATTCATTTAACTATGTTGGTTCCACCTCTACAGAATTTAAATTTCGCTTCAATAATCATAAGAATTCTTTCACAGATCCAAACAAAAAATCTTCAACTTCGCTATCTAGCCTACTATGGGACCTAAAACGAGATAATATTAAATATTCGATGAATTGGAATATTATTTCAAAGCTACTCTTTTTAATTCCTCTTCAGAGGATTGTGATCTTTGTATTGAAGAAATAGTCTTTATATTAAAGTCCAAAAATTCCCTTAATTTAAGGAACAATTTATTCAGTTGGTGCAGACATAGATTGAACTCAACGTTTAAATATAAATATAAATTTAAAATGTAGTATAAATAATTAAGTAATTTTAGTTGGAACCTGTCGATAAATCATTAGATTCCTTCACCTTTTTCTTTTTCTTTTTAAACTTTCTTCCTAAATATAAACAAGGATATAATAAACTACTCTAAAATGTCTATACTTCCAATGTATTAAATAAAATATACGTAAGGTAAATTTCTATACTAAATATAAGGTTATCTGTAGAATCATTGAGTTTTTTTAAATCTTTTAAATTATTTTAAAATTATTTTTATTTATTTGTTTTGATTATGATAGCTTCCATAACTTTCATATGTCTACTCTTTCAATATCTTGATTGAGATATACGTAGGATAAATTTCTATACTAAATATATAAAACATATTATTTTAACTTAAGATACTCTATAGTGTTTTAAAGATATTTAATGCTTTGATATTTCTAGATTTCTTTTGTCTATACTGATATAGCTGCATTTCCAAAATATACTCCTTTGGTATTTTAAATTTATTTTGTTATGGTTATGTTTACAAGTTATAATCCTTTAGTAATATATTGATATTTGATTATCTCTATGCAAATGCATATGTGTATATTAACATGCATAAAAAGTGTTATAGGTTTTTTTGTGTCTATATATGTCTGTATATATACATGAGTGATGCGTGACGACGCACGCAAATATTTATTTATACATATGTATGTGTATATATGTATGTGTATATATCTATGTGGTTGGGAGGTATGTTGCAGATATGCATAATATTAAACACATGAATGGTAATCGTATATATGAGGACATGAATGTTAATCGTATATATTTGTATATATATACTGTGAAATTTTTATAACACAAAGAATGTATAGCAGTGATTAAGAGAAATCATTTACGTTTTGTATGGCTATATTGTTGGCTTGAGTAAACATAATTTCTATTTTCAGGACGTGCGTATCTATATGTTTGTATGTCTTTGCATAAAATACTGATTTCTATAGCAAGGGTACATTTTGAACTCAGATTTTGATATATTGATCTCAAGTTTCTAAACTAAACATATAGTCATTATTGAACAATATTTAATTTCTCATATTATATATCTATGTCCCATTCATGAATATTGATACTTATATTTTTATTATACATTTCATATAAATTGTTAACTCAACTTAATATGACATGACGTAAAGTTTTCATTGTCTCCCCCCCCCCCTCTCTATATAGTATTTCTCTCTCTTGAGTTTTTCTCTCTGTATGATGACTTGATATCTCTCTGTTGCTTTCCTTTGTTTTTCTTGTTTCTTCCTTTTCTTTCTTTTTTATTTTTTTATTTCCTCCTATCTTTATTTATCTCTTTCTTTTCTCCATACATTTCTCTCTCTCTCCGATATTTCTCCAGGTTTTCTTTCTTTCTCTCTCTCCGTCTTTGTTCTTTTCTCTCTCTCCGTCTTTTCTCTTTTTCTTTATCTCCGTCTTTTTCTAATTGTGCTTAACACTATGACTTATTAAAACAATATAAACAATTCACTATCCAGACAGCCTCCAAAAGTAATGGTTGTATTTTAAAAGGGTACGTCAAAGCTATTTGTAAAACTGTTATATATTGTATTTTGTCTGATGAAGGCATACCATAATTTAATATGGTATCCCTGAAATATGTATAATGAAATAAATATGGTTTTATAAATATAGTTTCCATTTATTAATATCGTATATCTACTCCAAAAACTTGTCGAGTGCTTTATATCAGTTGTAAAAATATTTACTTGTTGTATCCCAACAACTTTAAATAGAACTTTTGCATATATATATTTATATATATATATATATATATATATATTTATATATATATATATATTTATATATATATATATTTATATATATATAAGTTGTAATATAATGAAACGAAATTTCATTTCTCACTCTTAGTACGGCACGTACATATATATATGTGTACTTGTATGTATATATGTATATATATATATATATATATATATATATATATATGCATGCTACTGTACGTCTGTATACATATATGTATGTACGT
>OZ024760.1:4990311-5075311 GCA_964016885.1 Eledone cirrhosa | reverse complement strand
CAGCTCGAGGAAAAGGCTCGACTCGAACTGTCGTCCACGGTCGGTAGTTATTGTGGATGGAACTCCATAACGAGAGATCCATCCAGACACAAGAGCACGTGCTGTTGTCTCCGCGGTGATGTTTTTCAAGGGGATGGCCTCAGGCCATCTCGAAAAACGGTCAATGACGGTAAGTAGATAAGAAAAACCATCGCTGACAGGCCAAGGTCCCACTATGTCAATATGAATATGCGAAAAACGCGCATCTGGGTTAGCAAAGGTACCCAGGGGAGCCTTGACGTGTCGATGGACCTTTGATCTCTGGTAAGCGACGCAGGAACGGCACCAAGCAGCAATTTCACGCCTCATATTTGGCCAGAAAAATCTAGCTGATATGAGCTTTGTTGTCGCAGAAGATCCTAGATGCGAGATACAATGTAATCCCAGAAACACGGTCCGACGATGATTCTCTGGAACGAAGGGCCTAGGCACGTCCAAAGAGACGTCGCAGAGAATTTGGCCAACTGCAGTCGACAGAGGCAAGTATTTCATCTCGCAATTCACAAACTCGGGCGATGTGACATCCAGTGACTCAAGGGGAGGCTGATCCGCAGCCAAACGAGTCAGATCTATGTCAGAGGATGACGAGATCGCTGTCACGGGCAAGCGGGACAAAGCATCGGCCGCTGTATTTAGTGAACCCGGAATGTTCTGGATATCACTCGTATATTGCGAGATGAAATCAAGGTGTCTCGTCTCTCTGGGCGAGTATTTATCAGCCTTCGCTCTCAAAGCAAAAGTCAATGGTTTATGGTCAGTGAGGATAGTAAAATGTCTACCCTCTAGCACATGTGAAAAATGTTTCACGGCCAAATAGATGGCTAAAAGCTCTCTTCCAAAGGTGCTGTAGCGCGACTCAGCAGGATTTAGCTTTTTGGAAAAAAACTCCAGCGGTTGCTGGTAACCATTGATGTTTTGCTGTAGTACTGCGCCCACAGCGATATCCGATGCATCAACACAAAGCGTTAGCCTTGCACCGGGTACCGGGTGAGTCAGTAACGAAGCATTAGCCAAAACAGTTTTGGCGTGCCGAAAATCAGCAAGTTGAGTGTCTGTCAAAGAAATATCTTTGTTCTTCCTCCGACAATTTTTCAAAATTTCTGTCAGGGAGAAAAGCAACTTGGCACAATTTGGCACGAAACGCCTATAAAAGTTAACCAGACCTAAGAACTGGCGTAACTGACGTAGTGAGGTCGGTGGAGGCAAATCCTCTATGACCTTAACTCGCTCAGGCCGGGGTCGAATTCCGTCAGCATCGATGACGTGACCCAAGAAAGTCAATGACTCAGCGCCAAAAACACATTTGGGTGCATTAAGCTGCACGTTATACGCCTTCAATCGGCGGAAAAGAAGATTCAAATGGTGCGTATGCTGCTCTGGAGAAGAACTAGCAATGAGCAGATCGTCAATATAGGTATAGACGAAATCGAGGCCGCGAGTAACCTCATCCATAAACCGCTGAAAAGTACTAGCGGCATTCCTTAATCCGAACGGCATAGTCAAAAACTCGAAAGACCCAAATGGCGTAACTATAACCGTTTTTGGAATGTCACTTTTATGGACAGGAATTTGATGGTACGCACGAATTAAATCCAGTTTGGAGAATATCATCTGTAAGTTGCGAAAAAGTTGGCAACGGAAATGAAATATTCAAGTGAATAAAAAAAAAGTCGCTCTAAATTATCGACACGAATGAATCGTTTTGATATTTCCGATGTGTGGTGGTTTGCGTCGGTAAGGCTATGAAGCTGCCACTCACTATTCCCGGTTTTGGTCAGTGGTTAAACAATGTTGTCGCTGATGCTGCTGTCGTTGTTGTTCTCGAGTGTAGCAAAAAGTTTATGAAATACTACTAATTTTTCGATAATTTTAAAAGGATTATTTTTTATTTTCGCAAGATGCGAAAAAAAGGGCCGACAATGTGGCAATAAAAGGTCAATTGGTGAAAAAGAAGGGCTGCGTTAAATTCTTACGTCGGTCACCACTTTAGCAGTATTAGTTGTAGATGTTATCGAGATGCAAGTGACATAATAACAGCAGAAATTAGAGATGAAATATACGTTTATTTTTTGTTATAGCACAAACAATGGTGTTGTACAGAGGCTGGTATCTGGCGTGTGATCCGTCGGCTTTCCAGTGGCTGTCTGTCTTTTCTTCCTGGCGTTCTCAACCGGCGTTGTTCTATCAAGGAGCGTGAGGCGTCTTACTACATATTTATATATATATATATATATATATATGCTAAACAAATTCAGAAACGAAATATATATATATATATGAAAAATATGGGAAGAAGAATACTGCTTGGTTGCACATGGATTACATGTTATAAAATGAGTCCCTCATCAGCGATTTGCCAACGATCATTGGTATTTCATCGCATCAACACCCCACTCTCCAGAGCGTGAAATTAATAAACATTCGTTGTACTGCCTCTCTGTTTTGTCCCTGTTCAAATTTTTCCATTATATATATATATATATATATATATTTATATATATATATATATTTATATATATATATATATATTTATATATATATTTATATATATATATAAGTTGAGTATGAAAATGTATACACATGAATGCGTATGTATGTACATGTATATATGTATATATATGTATATATATATATGTGTGCATGTGTATATGTATGTAAGTATGAGCATGTAAGTATGTGTATGTGAGTATATGTATTTTGTAGAGGTGTGCATATATGTTTGTGTGTGAATGCGTGGGCGAAAGGATACGTACACTTGAAAGAAAAATTTAAGTCTGAATGTTAATTAAGTGCAAACACAAAACCAACCATGCATATCTATACTATCTCTAATTCTTCTATAGATTTAGAAAAATAACCAATAATATATTCTATAAAAATGTCAAAACAACAGATGGGAATCTAATTACTCACTGCCACCAAAAATTCTCACTGCTATCAAAAAACCACTCCCTCAACTATTCTTCTAACAACTTCACCCCTCCCTCCTAATATTCTCTATAAAAACCAAACAGGTCCTCAGTAAAATTATTCTGATGAAATGACAGTTGATAATAACATTGAAATATTGAATGTCTGCATAACTAATACTTTGTAGCTAGCAGCTGTTTTCAGGTTATGTAACTGTTATTGAAACATGTGTCAATAAATTCCTTTTAACTAAACTGTATCCATTTAAATCCTTCTATTTTTCTCCGGATTACTTTTGGAACTACAACTGGAACTGTCGAGCAAACTCTACGTGAGCTGTCCATCTACTGTGTGTAATATTTATATTACAACACTACGGAAAATACTGTATATATTTATATATATATATATATTTATATATATATATATATATTTATATATATATATATAGTAATAATAATAAAATTGAAGACTAAAATCCAAAGAGGGCTCGATAAGGAAAATATATATCAAATATATAAGAACCGTAGAGCAAATATTTATTAAAATAACAGATTAAAGTTTAAGCAAAGAATCGCTGCTTTCACCCTTAACGGGATCTTCGATTCTTTGCTTAAACTTTAATCTGTTATTTTAATAAATATATATATATATATATATATATATATATATATATATATATTTATATATATATATATATTTATATATATATATATATTTATATATATATATATATATATATATTTATATACATATATATATATATATATATATATATATATATATATATATATATATATATATATATATATATATATATATATATATATATATATATATATTTATATAGCGGCGATGAATTAGTTTTGCGAGGTTTTTTATATGAAATCGTGTGTCGAAACAGATATTGTTATATTTGGGGAGGGTCATATTTGCGTAATATTGCCAGAATTAATAACAGAACACACTCACTGTTTGGTTGGTTTTCGCTTCTCGCTGTCTTTTATATATACATATCTGCGATCTAACTTACTCGGTCCTCAATGTTGCCATTGACTGACCGGTGGTCAAAAAGTGAGTGTGTTCTGTTATTAATTCTGGCAATATTACGCAAATATGACCCTCCCCAAATATAACAATATATATTTATATATATATATATATATATTTATATATATATATATATATGAAAAAAGGAAAAGAATGACTTCACTTGTAGTTCTAAACAATTCGATTTAATTTTATATTATGAGTTGGTAGATCTAGTAAGTTCTTTGTTTACTTCGGTGGGCAGATTTTTAAAGATTCCTGGTTAACTTTCCTGGAGAACTTTCTCACATTTGTTGGTGGTGATTGTCAAACTGAGATTATCATATATATATATCATATATATATATAATAATAATAGTAATAAACGCAAGATATAAGTTTATATCACTATTTATTTCATTATGTATATTTCGGGGATGCAAAAATTTATGTTTAACATAAATCAGAGCATGCCTTCTTCAGACAAAATACATATGAGATGTATAAATTGTTTCATGCTTCGTATCTGTTATAAAGTCAGTTAATTACATATTAATGAAGTCTTTAACTCATTTTATATATATGTGTGTATGTGTGTGTGTGTGTGAGTCCCGGGTTCAATCGGGGGTAACCACAGTAAGAAAGCTACTCAGTACATTAGTAGAGTGTATACAGCAAATTTAATATAGAAATGGCTTCTACAGGATTAGAACTGTTTTATTCAGGAAAGCTTTCCTGATGATAGCTTTTGAATGAAACAGTAGAGAGTTTGGGCCCAATGGCAAGAATGCTCAGCTATTGAGCCAAATGACAAGAGCTCAGCCACCGGGGCCCCAACCCTCCACTGTATTTACTCTCTACTATCCCCAAATATCAAGTACTCTGCTGGACAATGTTCTTACTAGTCTGATTTGGTAAAATTCTGATCTTTCTTTCTCTCATTTATATATATATAGATATATATATATATATATATATATATATATATATATATATATATATATATATACATACATATATATATATATAACAAAGTGTTGTAGTTTGCTTGAAGCATTGTGGAATAAGAAGCCCAACAATGCATGCGAGATTAAAAGTGCAAAGGTAATAGGAGTTATAGAGAATAAAAGGACTGAGAAAAGAGTGAGAACAGTAGAATTTTACCTTAGCAATTTTATTGATCTCAAATATCTTCGGATTTACCATTCATTATCAAGAGAAGATCTGTGTATAGGTCGTTAAAGAGCAATTGGAGAAGAGTTGTTCTTAGCTGGCAGATTTAATCTAAATTTATTCTCCGATATAGTGAGAGAGAGGGGTCATATATTTATACATATACACCTATATGTATCTTTTATATCATCATCCACTCCAAATAATTTTTCTTAGTAATGATAAATAAATGGTATGTTTATGATAAAAAGTATACCTTACACTACACTTCAAATTTATATATAAAGTTAGTTCCACAACAGGTAGCAAACCATCTTTGAGGACATGTGTTCTACCTTGCAGATTTTCTACTCAAGTTGAAAATCAGCAAGGTGAAACACATGTCCTCGAAGATGGTTTGCTAACTGTCATGGAACTAATTTTATACCGAACTCATCCTATGGACTGAGTGCTTACTTACTACGGATATAACCTCCCAGTGTTCTACCACTATACATATATATATATATTATCATTTTACGTCCGCTTTTCCCTGCTTGCAAGGGTTGGATGGGTCCTATTCAGCACAGCATCTCTCCACTTGTCACGGTCCTTCGCCATCTCCTCGGTAAGTTTCACATATATATATATATATATATTCATGCATATGAAACACATTCGTAAAACTATATACATCTTACACACATCGAAACCTTCATGATCACATCACTACCACCTCAACCACAACCACCACTAAACCTACTTGCTTTTCCCTGCTCTGCTCTCTCCAAGGCTCTTGCAGCTGGCATCAGTTCCAATGTGATAATGGTCAGTGTATTGAATCCTACTTAAAGTGTGACCGAATATGGCACTGCCATGACGGCAGTGATGAACAATATTGTTCCTTACCTACCAAGGAAACAGGTAAAACAGATTTAAGCTATTGTTATTAGTAGTAGTACCAGTAGTGTACTAGGATCAGTATAAATTATTTTCCCCTCTCCATTCAAATTGCTGGCCTTGTGCCTAAAATAAAAATCATCATTATCATAAAAGGCAGTAGATTAGCAGAATCGGTAGAGTCTTTGTGCTATTTAGTTACAACTTTGTACATTCTGAGTTCAAATAGTGCCGCGGTCAAACAGTTCATTACTGTGGTCAATATAATTGATTTTTCCCAAATCAATGGCTAAGTACCAAGTTAGAAACAATTAATATCTTAATTACTAGGGGAGGGGATGGGCAGAGTCATTAGTGTCGGACAAATTGCTCTTTACATTCTAAGCCCAAATTCCACTAAGGTCAACTTTGTCTTTTATCCTTCTGGGGTCAATAAAATAAAGTTCCAGTTAAATTCTTTCGCTTTCCTGGACTTTTACCTAAATTAGATACCATTATATTTTCAGTAGTGTTGGCATGGGTTAGACGGGTTGCCACGATCTGAGAAGGGATAGGTAAGATAATCACATCTGACCTATCCCTATTTCCTATTTTGGTATAGTTTCTATAGCTGGATGATCTTCCTAATGCCAGCTATTTTACAGAGTATAGTGGATGCATGGTACCAGCACTACCACTACAAGTTTACAGAGTGCACAAGGTGAATTTTATCATGGCATAACCCTTTACAGAGTGTACAGAGTGCATTTTATCGTTGCACCAACACTAACCCTTTACAGAATGTACAGGGTACATTTTATTGTAGCACCATCGCTACCCCTTTATAGCCTGTGCAGGGTGTATTTTTTTGAGAAACCGATAGGGTCTTTTTCTAATATACCTTACATATCATATAAAAACAACAATAAAGACTTTTCCTTACTTGTTTCTTGTGTCACAGAATGTAAGAATCATGGTTTCCTCTGTGAAGACAAGAAATGTCTGCAACAGGAACTGGTGTGCAATGGAGTCTATGATTGTCCCAGGGGTGAGGATGAGAGGAATTGTGATGGCTCAAAGAAGAAAACAGAAGCCCCAACCATTACTAAACCAGTTCGAAAACCAACTACTACAACAATGGCAACCACAACTGTCACTACTAATACAAAATGTAACATGAAAACATTTACTATATTTGATTTTAGAAATCACCATATAACATTATGGCACCATAGAGAACACTAAATAATGTAGCTATCTATAGACATCTTTAACCCTTTAGCATTTAAACCAGCCATATCCAGCCAGAATTCCTTCAACTTTTTCTATTCAAACCAGCTGTAACCAGCCATTCATGCTGATGTTAAGGTATTGTTCTCAAAATAAATAATATCCACATCTCACAGATTCGATAATATGTGAGATAATTATGTTAAAGCCTTTACCATGAAAATACAATAGTAAATATAGAGTAATGTAAATGCTAAAGAGTTAACCATTTCTTTACTATATTTCTAATGAAACACGCAACTTATGTGTTCCAATAAATTTTGAAAATAATTAAAACTATGGAAGAATTTAACGAAATAACTATCTTTTTCATTAGTAGACTGATATTTAGAACATTCCAAATCTAAATCCAGGGCATTCTCATTCTTGTTGGAGAAACCTCTCTCTGGTTGACCTCCACCATTCCCTATCTCTGGCCATACTGGGCCATGTGGAAACTGTCATGCCATCTTGCCTTTGGCTGCCTTCTAGTTATTCTCCACTGCCTTGGTGCCCACCCAGTCCCTCTCATAGTCCACCTGTTGTCTCTGAGATGAGAGATGTGGCCAGCCTATCTATTTTTGCCCTTCTTACTGGTCTCCATTGAGTCCTGCACCTCAGTCATATGGTCATCAAGTGATTTAATAATAAAAAAACTACATTTGACAATCAGCAAATAGTTTTAAAAACAGTTATATGCAATATACCAGCTCATTAAGTCAGATAAGCAATCAGAGAACTCCACTGCTGTCAAAATGCATATGGTTGTTAAAAGAAAACAGTAGTTACAAAATAATAATGTGTCTATAAACTTTGAGAGTAAACTAATAAGTTACTATTTAGTAATCCTGCTAAAATATTTCCCCAAAACTATTCCCCTCTCACATCTCAAAGAATAAAAAAGTTTACAATCTTTTCATACCAGTCACTGTTGAGACCTCTGGTGTCCTTGGTTCCCACACTGCCGATTTCCTCTGCAAAATCACAAAGACAGCAGCCCGCCTGAGGAAGGATCCCCATGAGGTGGGGTGGTTGATGCAGCAGGTTTTGCTGGCCATTCTCCATGGCAATGCCTTTGCCATTTTGTCTGCAGGGCACAGCCAAATCACTGCTCAAGCTGGGGTATAGAATCTGTCCCTCCCTGCCTCTTTTGCTTTCCTTTTTATTTTATTCCTTTAAATATTATTATTTTTTATTGTAAATATTATTATATTATAGTTATTTTCAATGAATACATTATCCACCCCTACAAAAATCTTTTATTTACGATATTGGTTTCCTTGATAGAGTGCGATATTCAATAGTTAAAGGGTTTTATAAAATACTTTATATGCAGTTTTGTTTTATTTCATTTTATAGTTTGTAAAGAGGATGAATTTGACTGTGGTAACAGGCAGTGCATTCCACAGGCATTCATATGTGATCTCATTCCTGATTGTAAAAATGGTCAAGATGAAATCAACTGTACTGTGATTGATATAACTCTTCCTCCACCAGGCAAGAAAGGTAGTGTAAATAGCCATTACAGTATATAACATCATGTATGTTTGTGTGTATCTACACATATGTGTGGGTCAGCATGTATGTTTGTGTGTGTATCCACACACATAAGTAAGTTGATAAATACACAAACACATATAACTTTGTCTTTCATCCATTTGAGGTTGATAAAATAAGTACCAGTCTGGTATTGGGGTCAATTCTTCCTCTATATCTATTTCATCCAAATAACAAAAGCGCCTTGATGGCACCTACATTCACCTGCTTCAACTCATTCAGAACATAAGCTGGCAACATCTGACTTTGAAAGAAATATATGCTGGCCTCGCACACATATCTGTCGTTGTATGTAAAAGGAGAGTAAGATTTGCTGGCCACTGCCATCATGCCACCTATGAGGCTGAGTCTCCACTAGCATTGGAAATTACAAGCAGTCACTAATAACTGGGGGGTGGAAGCTCTCCTGTCTCGATTTGCTGGCCACTGCCATCGTGCCACCTGTGAGGTTGAGTCCCCACTAGTGTTTTGGAAACAACAAGCAGTCACCAATAACAGGGGGTGGAAGCTCTCCTGTCCCGATTTGCTGACCACTGCCATCGTGCCACCTCTGAGGCTGTGTCCCTATTATAGTGCTTTGGAAACCACTAGCATTCACTAATAACAGGGAGCGCAAGCTCTCCTATCCCGATGTCATCTCCAGAGATTCTGGTATTGAAATCCAGGATTTGGCAGCAGCAATGAACGACAAACCCTCATGGAGATCAATTGTTGAGTCCATTTTGGCTGAGCCTGCCAGATGATGATGATGATATCCATTTCTCGCTTCCATTCCCTCACTATCTATTCTTCTCTGGAAGAAATCTGCTGTATTCAGACTTGATTAGGAGATGGGCTCTGCCAGATTTAAAATTATCCTAGAAATGAGGTGTGTCCAAACAGCACCCCTATGACCCCTCCATGAGTTATAGGACCATACATACATATTTTAAAACAAGAGGATTGACATCAGAGAATTGAGCTGTTTTTTAGTGGGTTTATATCAAAAGGGGTGATACTCATTCCATTACTCTTTCATTCTCCCCCCTCTCTCTCTAATTTCCTCGATCTCATTCATTCTCCCATTCTCTTGCTCCATCTTTTCTTTTCTCCAGCCTGTAAGTCTGATGAGTTCAACTGTGGTAATGACCAATGTATTCCAAAGGATTATGTCTGTGACGTCATACCAGACTGTGAAAATGGCCATGATGAAATCAACTGCAGCGTTCCCACACCAACTACCACACATGCACCACTAAGAGGTCAGTTAAGTCTTTCCCACATGCCACTCGGTCAAGCATGAACAAGATAAACAGCTTGTGTAGTCGACAATAACCCTGTGTAGTGTAATAAAAGGTCAATGAATTACAAAAAGCCAGTACAATACAGTAGAAATATATAAAAGGTAAGCATGCCCTCGTGTGCTGGAAGCAGTGTGTTGAGCCAGTGCTTATCCTGGTTTCATGGCATGAAGTGACTGAGAGTACAAGACTCCCCCATAGACAGGATGCAAGTCCATTGCAGGGTTAAACCCACAGCTATTGCTGGTACTCCTTTTCAGCTGAGTATACTGGAGCAATGTGAAATGAAGTGCTTTGTTCAAGAACACAACACGCAACCTAGCCTAGGAATCGAACCCACAGCATTATGATAATAAGTCCAACACCCTTACCACTAGGCCACATGCCTTCACAGGCAAAGGATGATGAATAAAACAAAACAAAGTAATGTTTTATCCAGTATATTTCAACATATTTCAGGGCTCTTTATTACTTTCTTTACAGATGTAAAACAGAAATGGTTCAAAACAAAAATGAACAATCGATGTGTTCTTCGTTAACTTAAGGAAGAACACATCTAACAGATACAGCTCATTTTTTTCCTAGCTGAGTGGACTAAGGCATCATGAAATAAAGTGTCAGGCTTAAGGACACAATACCCTGCAAGGAATTGAATGTATAACCTTACAATTGTTAGTCAAACACTTCAACTCCTCAGTCTTCAAACAACTACATCCCAACAGGATGTAAGACACCATCACCCCTACTATTCTCCCTGCAAAATAATTCTCTATTCTTATTGTTGCTTATATGTCTATTGTATTTTGTCACCAACAGGCTGCCCAAATGGATATAAGTCGTGTATAAGTGGAGTTTGTATTAGAGAAGGTAAATTCTGTGATGGAATCTCAGATTGCCTGGACAAATCAGATGAATTCAACTGTACTCTGTTTCATCCTACAGTCAACATTACAACAAAACAAGGTATGTATCATCATCATCATTATCATCGTTTTACGTCCATTCTTCCACACTAGCATGGGTTAGACGGGTTATCCCGTTGTGGGCGATGTTAGGTTGGTTAACCTTGTCTTGCCCATACGGGAACTGATTTTGGCTTGATTTCTACAGCTGCATGCCTTTCCTAACACCAACCTCATTTACAGTGTGGGCTGGGTGCTTTTTTGTCGTGACACCTCCACGACCACTTCATAGTGGGAGAGGGTGGGGGCATATTGTCTATATGCTTCAGCTTTGGCTTGTTCCCGTGGGAAGTTGGGTCTTCTGTATTACTGCATGACGCCAGAGGTCATGGTCCTGTGTCATCGCCATTGAGAGGTACAATTGGACAACGTCCACCTTTATCACCTCATCCCAGGTCTTCTTGGGTCTCCCCACTCCATGGCTTCCATCAACTTTTAGAGCTCTGCACCTTTTTATGCAGCTGTCATCCTTCATATGCATTACATGTCCATCCAATACATCCCCCTCTCCTGCATACAGCATGATTCCTCTTATGCTCAGTCTCTCTTTCAATTCGTTTATGCTTTGCTTTGTATGTATATATATATATATATATATATATATATATATATATGCAAAAGATAAACAGAAATAACACAGCAAATAATACAGTACAATGAAGAAATATATTAGTTTTACATTCGGACACTAGTCTTTCATCAGAAAATAGAAAGATAGAGCAGAATGAGCAATGGAAGAAACAAACAAATTATTTTGTGAAAAAACAGGTATATAATCGACCAAGTTTCAACTCTGAGAGGAAATGGGTGCAACCAGGTTTAAAATCCCCAATATATGCCATGTCACTATGGTGTCCCCTATGATCCCATCAGGAGTTATGGGTCCAAAGAAAGAAGATATCTATCTTCCACTTTTGTGTGGGGGTTTTCAATTTTTGTCTACCTCATTATTGTGTGTGTGTGTGTGTGTGTGTGTGTGTGTGTGTGTGTGTGTGTGTGTGTGTGTGTGTGTGTGTGTATGCGTGCGTGTGTGCTGTTTCACTAATTACCCAGAAAATCAAATTTAAAAAATAAAACCCAACTTGTGTTGCTTTTATTGAACAGGTTGTTTCTCCAACCAGTTCCAGTGTAAGAATGGTAAGTGTATTCCTCAACATCAAAGATGTGATGTTTGGCCAGATTGTGAAGATAAGTCTGATGAACAAAAATGCCAAACAGTACCAACAGGAGAATCACAATCCCTCTCACAGACAAGGAAAAAAGATAAAACAGGTATGAAGAACTCATCTAATCTTTAGTACTTTAAAGCTAGTAGTTAGTTTAAAGATTAAAGAGTGAATATTTAATTGGGTTTTTGAAATTAGTGTAAATCCAATGAAAAGAATATTTTCCGATTTAGAGTTTTGGTTACAAAATCTTTCCATTTTCCAGTTTATAATATTATATCTTTGTTTGTGTCCATCTTCTCACAGAAATCTGTCAAAAAAATTCATTCCACTGCCCAAATGGCTTGTGCATTAGTCAAAGTAAGCGATGCGATGGTTGGCCAGATTGTCGAGACCTGTCTGATGAGCAAGGCTGTACTGAAACCACCATAGCCCCACAGAAAACTCTCCCAACTGTTCCAACAGCTACTGCATCGAAGCTTCCCACAACATCTGAGCACTTAACAATGACATCGGCATCAGGTAAAATTTCTCGCACATCAAGAAAACCATACAAAGTCAACTCAGAGGCCTCTTCAAACCACACAGTTACTTTTCAGAAGTCAGACACATCTACACAACCGTTGACTATAATTGTACTTCGCACATCTTCACCCATCTTGAAACCAACCACCACCCTACCAGTAAACCAGAAAAAATTGCACAAGACAACACCATCCTATGTCTCACGAATTCCTTCAACACCAACCCTGCATAAACCCCAACCAACTGCATCCAAATTTCCAAGGATTTCAGGTAAAAATAAATAATTGTTTCTACGTTTGGCACAAGATAAATAATGATAATTAAGAGCAATTTAAAAGCAAAATTAAATGCTAAAATTTTAATGTGAATTATATTTAAAATAATAAGAAACTATTAAATCCTTTTGTTATCAACCCACCTGAAACTGGCCCTGGTTTTATGATACACAACTATCCATTTTAAAATGTTTGTATTTAATATTTAAACCACCTTAACCTGTTGACTGTTGCATATATTTTACACAGTTACAGTTGCTGTGCTGGGGTTTTTTTTTCAGTAAAATGACTATTTTGATTGACAAACATCAAATCAATAAACTAGTAACCCCATCTAGCTTTAAAAGTTATGAACTGTTGGAAACGAATTAATAACTTTGAAGTTATGAACTGTTAGAAAAGAGTTCAAACATGTTAGGACGAGTTATCTCATCCGTGGCACTGGAATGCATACATGTTAGGACATGTTATCTCATCCGTGGCACTGAAGAAGTTAAAGAATGGTGGAAAGACAGGATTGATAAAGTGTCAGTATTTGTTTTTGCTCATTACACTCTGAGTTCAAATCTCATCATGGTCAACTTTGCCTTTCATCCTTCCAAGATCAATGAAATAATGTACCAATCAAGTAATGGGATCGATTTAATTGACTTTCCTCTCCTGCAGATTTCTGGCCATGTTCCTAAAGTAGAAATTATTATTATTATTTCATTTTATTGGCAGTATTGGAAGAGCATCGGACACCATACTTTGTGGCATAAAGTTACATCCCTTTATGTTCCGAGTTCAAATCCCACCAAGGTTAGCTTTGCCTTTCATCCTTGCAGGATCGATAAAATAAAGTACCAGTAATGCACTGGAGGCAATTTAATTGACTTTTGCCTCACCTAAAATTATTGGCCTTGTGCCTAAATCAAAAACCATTTTTTTTTTTTTTTTATAATGTTAACTACACCATCAAAAAACTTTTGTTACTCGTTGTTCTTGTTGTTATTATTAATATTTCTATTTGTGTGTTTGCTGACAATCCAGCTTGCAGCCCTGGTTATTTCCATTGCACCAGTGGTAACTGCATACATCAAGTAAACCGCTGTGATGGATGGATGCATTGCCATGACAATTCTGATGAGATCAACTGTTACACCCCAGACCAAACTTCCTGGCCAACTGATACAGGTAAATACAAATGTCAAAGGAATGCCAGAAGAAATTGAATTTATGGGGAAGTGAAGAGGTGCTACTAAGTATATATCAGTTTGGGATAGACTTCATTTGCTTACTGAGATGGTTGGAACTCATCTAGCAGACCAAGGAAACAATGTTTTCATTGGTCTTTCCATTGCTATGAAGGCACATGGCTTAGTGGTTAGAGCATTGGCCTTGCAATCGAAAGGTTGTGAGTTCAATTCTCAGACCGGGTGATGTGCTGTTTCCTTGAGCAAGACACTTTATTTCACATTGCTCCAGTTTACTCAGCTGTAGAAATGAGATGATAGGGACTGGGGTCCCTATCATTCCACTGCAAAGTGGTCGTGGAGGTGCCACGGCAAAAAAGCATCCAGCACTCACTGTAAATGAGGTTGGTGTTAGGAAGGGCATCCAGCTGTAGAAATCAAGCTAGAATCAGTTCCCGTCCCACCCTTGCAAGCAGGGAAAAAGGGGACATAAAATGATGATGATGATGATGATGATGATGATTGCTAATACTATCTAGCAGTCACAATTCCTAACAGAAAGAGCAATGTGAGAATAAATAAATATATATATATTTATATATATATATTTATATATATATATTTATATATATATATTTATAAATTAATATATATATATCATCATCATCATCATCATCGTTTAACATCCACTTTCCATGCTAGCATGGGTTATATATATATATTTATATATATATACATACATATAAATGATATGTGAATGTATGCATGAGTTTGTGTGTATGTAATTCATTTCTGCCATTACAACTAAGGGCATGTGGGAACACCTGCACTGTTGACTATCTTATTTTTCTATTTGATTTTCACTATATATATATAGATAGGTTTATCCCAGGTTCAATTGGGGGTAACCACAGTAAATAAGGTACTCAATACATAGTAGAGTATTAATATTTAGTATAGAAATGGCTTCTACGGGACTAGAACTATTTCATATGATTTCTCTGAATGAAACAGTTCTAGTCCTGTAGAAGCCATTTCTATATTAAATATATATATATATATATATATATACACAGACACACATTACTACTTATGTGTTGAGTTTCATTTCTCCAGTTTGCGCAGATAAACCTATACATACAAACATATATCATCATCTACATCATTTAATGTTCACTTTCCCTGCTAACAAGGGTTGGACAGGTCTACATAGACCAAGTCAGTACTGAAGCAGGAGAGGCCAAAAGTCTGTATCCTGCTTATGTATAGTCATACTGAGTGCAGTGGAGGATAAGTTGTCTTTTGACACAAACTAAAGGGTCATCCTAACTCCTTGTTTGGCAAGCTATCTATGGCTGGATGCCCTTCCTAACACCAACCACTTTACAGTGTGTACTGGCTGCTTTTAGCACTAGGGAAGCTGTCAGGTCCTTGACACAATTAAAAGAGCCTCCCAACCCTTTGTTTGACAAGCTTTCTATGGCTAATACCTTTCCTATCACCAACCACATATATAAGAACTGTTTTTATTGAGCACTAGACTATCTGTGACCTGTTGGGTCACCAATAGTTCAAGGTACCCGGAAAACTTGTTTTATACCATTTGTATTCCCATTTCAGGGTTATGTTACTTTCGGAGTATTTTTCCATTATGCGCCATTTTGGCTATTTATGAAGGTGCCCAGAAAACCCCATATCTCAGGAACCCATACTCCATTTATGCAAAACGTGTTTTATTCCATTTGTATTCCCATTTCAGAATCAACTTCCTTTCAAAGTTTTTTCCTATTATGCGCCCTTTTGGCAGTATTACATTACAGACAAGCAAGCAAGCAATCACTTTAGTTTTAGTAATATTTAGATAACATTAACAGCAACACTGTTTAACTAGAACTTTTATCTCTTTTTTTTCACTCTCTCTCTCTCTCACACACACAGCTTGTTCTTCAACCAACTTCCGTTGTGGAGATGGAACCTGTATTGAGTTAGATGACATCTGTGATGGTTGGTTCGACTGCAATGATAAAAGTGATGAAATGCAATGTAGTTATAAAATCAACACCAAAAAACCAACCGATGCCAATGGTCAGTCATCTTCAACATCTTATTCTTATACGATAAAATTCTTGATATTCAAAATACTCTCCCATTATTTGTATAGATTTCACATTTTCATTGCAACATTCAAGGCATGTGGCTTTGTGATTAGAGAGTTTGACTCACCATTGTGAGGATGTGAGTTTATTTCCTGGACCGTGTGGCACATTGAGTCCTTAAGCAAGACATTTTATTTAATGTTGCTCCACTTAACGCAGCAAGAAAAAATAGATTGTGATGTCACTGGTGCCAAGCTGAATCAAACTTTCTCTTTCCCTTGAACATCATATATAGTGTATATATAGTATGTGTATAAAATATATAGTGTACATATAGTATGTACATAGTATATACAGTGTATATAATGGTAGTGATGACACTGGCACCAAGCTGTGTTGTCCTTTGCCTTTGTTTTGGACATCATATATAGTATTTATAGTATATATAGTGTATATATAGTGTACATATAGTATGTATATAGTATATACAGTGTATATATATAGTATATATAATGTATACATAGTGTGTATATATAGTATGTATATAGTATATACAGTATGTATACAGTATGTATACAGTATATATAGTGTATATATAGTATGTATATAGTATACACAGTGTATATGGTTGGTGATGTCACTAATGCAATGCAGTATCAGCCTTTACCTTTCTCTAGGACACCAGTGGTGTGGAGAAGAAAGATTAGTATGTATAGGGGACAGTTGGTCTTCCACCAAAATATACCCAGGCTTGTCATGCTGAGGAATTTTCTAGGTGTAAACGCATGGCTATCCATTCTATATTGTGTATATATCTTATTCCTCACCAAACTTATTCCTGGGAGGGTCGTGGAGGCAGAGTCCTCAAACGTGTCTTCCAACTGGTCTTGTCAGAAGCAACCGTCTCCAATTTATCTGATTGGATCCCCGTGAGTTCAATTCCCAGACTTGGCAATGTGTTGTGTCATTGAGCAAAACACTATTTCAAGTGAGTACAATTCCCAGACTGAGCAATGCGTTGTGTCCTTGAGCAAGACACTATTTCCCGTTGCTCCAGTTCACTCAAATATAGAAATGAGTTGCGACATCACTGGTGCCAAGCTGTATCGGCCATTGCGTTTCCCTTGGACAACATGGTTGATGTGGAGAGGAGCGACTGGTATACATGGGTGACTGCTGGTCTTCCACAAAACAATATTGCCCAGACTTGTGCCTTGGGTGGGGGGGGGGGGGATCTAGATTCAAATCCCATGGTCATTTGTGACCAAAGGGGGTCATTATAGTATATATATGGGTTGTGATGACACTGGTCCGAAGCTATATCATCTATATAATACATTGTATAAACTGTTCTTTGATTGTATGTCCTATATTTCTTAACCATATGCCATTTAATGTTTATGTTAATATCTAGCAATAATTCTCAGTACATTCTATTTCAGTACTTGTAATATGTCACTAATTCATGCTTCAAGAGCTATGAGCTTGCATCATCTCATCTAGAGTTGCATGTGATATAAATTGTACTTCGTGTTTGTTGTTGTTTGTTGTTGTTCTAATTACATGTAGCCAAACAGCCACCCAACCTATCAGCCAATGTAAATAGTTCCCTACTTATGATACCATTCTTGTTATACATGTCCATACCATTTACTCAACATGTTTATCCATACCATTAGCTCCCCACATAGTCATACCATTGACTCAACATGTTTGTACTGTTAACTCATCACACATACCCATACCATGAGCTTATGACATATAAACATACCACTAATGTATATATATATATATATATATATATATATTGAGTTCATCATACCCCTAAACTATTATCTCACTGCACAACCATCCCATTTGTATACCAATATTTCTACCATTACTTCAACATAATCCTTACTATTAGCCCTTTATGCAATCATTTGTATAATTTCACCATACCACTATACCATTTGCTAAGTCACCACATATACCATTGCCATTAATCCATGATATATCCATACGATTATCTCACAAAAGATTCTTACTATTAGTTTGGTATATAACTACATCGAGGCGGTGAATTGGCAGAGTCATTAGAATGTCAGATAGAATGCTTTGTAGTATTTGTTCTGACTCTCTGCTCTCTTGTGTATATCTACACATATGTGTGGGTCAGCATATATGTTTGTGTATGTTTCCACACACATAAGTTTGTGGATACATACACAAACACATAATTTTGCCTTTCATCCATTTAAGGTCGATAAAAAAAAGTACCAGTCAAGCTCTGAGGTTGATTATTCCTCTATATATCTTTCTCACTTTTTATTCTTCTCTGGAAGAAATCTGCTGGAAAGAAACCTGGGGAACAGATGAGCTGACAGAAATAGCTGGGAGTTTAACCGTGCAATGGACTGGCATCTTGCCCAGGGAGAATCTTGAACAGAAACCTGGATAAGCACCGGTCTGATGAACCTTCTGGCTTGAGACAGACTTTAGAGACTCAGACTTATATAAGAAGAGGAAATGGAAGTGGGCAGTGCATTTGGCACCAATAAATGGCAACAGATGGATAAAACTACATACAGACTAGAAACCGAATGTGGACAGGTTCACATAGTTGAAGAACACAGAGGAGGAAATTGATAAGCTTATGAGCATCTCATGGATGGAAGTGGCACAAAATAGGAGCAGTTGTCATTGGCTTGGAGAGGTCTTCACCTTGCAATGGGCAGATGATAGGTGCTGTAGCTGATGATAATGAAGATGATGGTGAAACAAAGCTGAAATAAAATTTTTGAGGGGAAAAGTGTAGTGGAGTATTCAGTTGTTTTGTTTGTTTTATAGTGAGGGGGGGGGGGGGGGGGGGCGCTAGATTTGTTTCACATAAAGTCAAGAACTAGGTTAACCCTTTAGCATTTATATTATTCTATATATACTATTGCATTTTCACAGTGAAGGCTTTACCTTACATGATGATGATGATGAGCTATCTCACATAACATCGAATCTATGAGATTTTAAGAACAATACCTTAATGTAGGTATGAACAGTCAGTTGCAGCCTGTTTGAACAGAATGGGATGAGAAAATTCTGGCTGGATACGGCCAGTTTAAATGCTAAAGGGTTAAAGTGTAGAAGAGGTGAAGAGTGTATTATTATATTATCTCTCAGGATATGTTGAGGGATGTATAGTGTTTAAAAAGTCTTATACATTTGATGTCTACATGTGCAGATTCTTTCCTATCTTATAGCTTTATTTACATATAAGATTTCAGAGATGTTAATTGTGTAAAGATGTAAATATTGTACAGCATTTTATCCCATCTTGTGTCTTAATTTTCACAATTATATTCCCTTTTATATCATAATATTGGTGTCTGTTTTTTTTATCCCATATCTAAGTGGACAATGAAGTATATGTACTTCTAATAATCTTGCAGAATGTTTTCATATGGTGGTTAAAACATATTTTGAATGAATTAGCTGACCCCATATATATATATCTTTTTACTTATTTGTTTTTATTGTGCATTGGTAAACAATGTCTTTAGCCATATAATTTGATTTCATTGGAAAGTATTACCGTATCAGTTGTATTGATGGATACTTAGCTAGGTTTAAACAAATTAGAAGTACTAAGAAAGAGTGTTTGTAGATAAGTTGCCATGGATTAATGTGTCGCTGTCTACAGATCACAGCTCTGCTTTCTTTACGCACATATACAAATATATATATAGGAAAAGAGTCTGGACCCCGATGGCTAAGCTCCGGCCGTTTCGACAGCTAGATCCGAACTGAGTTTGGCTCTGGCTGTCAAAATGGCTGGAGCTCAGCCGTCAGGGTCCTGACTCTTTTCCTATTACCCACTCTACTACCCTAACAATCAAGTTCTCTGGTGTGTTATGGTCCACCTGGTTTCTTACCACACCTTCTTTGTAAATATATATATATATATATATTCTGTATATTCGAAATAAAATAATGATAACACCTTGCATATATTCATATCTATTAATCTATGCGTAGGAGTATCTATATACGTGTAGTCATATGATTTGCATTTTTTTTTTGTTGTTGTTATTGTCTTTGCAAGGTTGCGCCAGCGATGAGTTCCGTTGTCTCACAGGTCTCTGTATTCCACTGCCGTTCCGCTGCGATACCATTATCGACTGCGATGACAAGACTGATGAGGAAGGATGCCACCAAAATCTCATTCCAACTGTCGCTACACTGTCAGGTATTCATCTTCTTCAGCAACACGCCAAAATGAACCCCAACAAATATTATTTTATTCTTTTACTGATTTCAGTCATTATACTGCGACCATGCTGGAACACTCATTTTTTTTTTTTTGTACAATTTGAAACTCTATAACTCTATTATATGTTTTAGCTGACAGGCTGAGGCCATGCTGGGGCACCAGAATTTTTTTTAACTGTTATCTCTCATTATCTTCATTATCGGTTATCTCTCATTAACTTATCTCTCGTTAGCTATTATCTCTCATTATCTTCATTATCTGTTATCTCTCATTCATTGTTATTGCTTATTAACTGTTATCTCTCATTAGCTGTTATCTCTCATTAACTGTTATTATTAACTATTATCATTCAATTATCTCTTATTCAATTTGATCACTCCTCAGCTATTATCTTTCATTGAACTTATGTATTTCATTCATTTTTTGCCACTCATTCAATCTTTCTTTCTTCTTCATCATTTTCCCCCTTATTCATACTTTGCTTTTCATTCAATTTTTATCTCTCATTCATCTTTTATCTACTTGTTCATCACTTTTTGTCTCTCTCTCACTTTGCTTCTCATTCAGCATTTTGCTTTCCATTTATTACTTGTGCCTTGTTCACTTGTACATCATGTTCATCTTTTGTCTCATAATTATTTTACTACTTTGCGTTTGAATTCGCAGTATCAGTAGAGGGCCGGACACCATGCTTTGCAGCATAGAGTTATGTCCCTTTATGTTCTGAGTTCAAATTCCGCCGAGATTAAATTTGCCTTTTGTCCTTACAGGGTCGATAAAATAAAACACCAGTAATGCACTGGGGTAATTGCTGGCCTTGTGCCAAAAGTAGAAACTATTATTTTACCACTTGTTCATTTTCTTTCTTCTCTGTTCACCATTTTGCTACTTGTTTGCATTTTTATCTTTTTTCTCTTTCATTTTTGCTTATCAGCAAATGTTAGTCTTTTGCGGCACATCTACTTACATTTCGCAGCGCATGGTTTAGGAACCACTGGTCTAAAATAATATGACCCACGAGAAAGAAAAAAATGCTTTCCCCATAACATTAAATTCTGTTTTATTGTTTCTCGTTTTCATTGCATTCATTATTTTACTTCTCTTTTAATTTATGCCTTTCTTTAGTCTTCTTCATCATTGGACCCACATTCACAATCCATTCATTGACTGCAGTGAGTTCTTTTGACAGGATCCTTTTGAAGGAGTTTTATGAAACTAGACAGATTCGTGATAGTCTAGCCAGCAACTTTGGAGGTCATCAGTTTCAGTTGACACGACTGCATTTCCATTTCATCTTGTGCAGATTATCAATAGTTATTATTATTACTTTGTTGGTGGATTGGCAGTATTGGTAGAGGGTCGGATGCCATGCTTTGCAGCATAGAGTTACAGCACTTTACAATCTGAGTTCAAATCCCATCAAGGTTAACTTTGCCTTTCATCCTTATGGGGTTGATAAAATAGAGCACCAGTAATGTACTGGAGCCAGTTTAATAACCCCCCCCCCCAATTGCTGTCCTTGTTCCTAAAGAAGAAACAATCATTATTGCTAGTGGATTGACAGTATCGGTAGAGCATCAGATAACATGCTTTGCAGCATATAGTTATGGCCCTTTACCTTCTGAGTTCAAATTCCAACAAGGTTAGCTTTGTTATTCAATAAAATAAAGCACCAGTAAAGAACTGGGTTGATTTAATCAACTTTCCTCTTCCTTTCAGATTGCTTCAGTAAAGGGTCGGATGCCATGCTTTTGCAGCATAGAGTTACAGCCCATTAAGGTCTGAGTTCAAATCCTACCGAGATTAACTTTGTCTTTCATTCTTACGGGGTCGATAAAATAAAGTACCAGTAATGCACTGGGGTAATTGCTGGCCTTGTGTCAAAAGTAGACACAATTATTATTACCTCATCAACCCTACATATTACTTATAGACATGATCATGATCATTTTTTTTTTCTCTTTTTATTTGATTTATTTGAACTTTTTTTCGTTTCTTTTTTCATTCCTTGAATTGCTTTGTGATTAGGTTGTAAAACTGGTGAGTTCCATTGTGAGATAGGCCAGTGTGTAAACCAGGCATTTGTCTGTGATGGACTCTCTGACTGTTCAGATGCCAGTGATGAGAAGAACTGCCCTGCACATGGTCCCACAACATCACCATCAGGAACAACAGAAATGACAGGTAAGGGAAGGAAAAGGGTAAAGATTAACATTTTGAATCTGTTCATAAAAACCAAGTTCTATGATACAATCTAATCTAATCTGGACAAGTTTACACTCACAAATAAGAAGAACCAGGGCTGCTCCTAGGAGCATTGGATTTGGTCTACTTCTTATTTGTTTCAGTTGCTGAATGCAATCAGGGATCGCTGCTTCTCCTGAAGCGGGAGCGCCTCTCCATTGTCAATTTGCATTGATCGTCTGCAAAGCCGTATTGTTCTCAGAACCACTACACCAGTCTTTTGATGCGTGCAGCTGTAACTACTGCCACCCATTGATTTGGCAGGATTGCAACTCATTTCTACAACTGAGTAAACTTGAGTAACATGATGGACACAACACATCACCCGGTCCGAGAATCGAACTCACAACCTTTCGATTGCAAGCCTACTGCTCTAACCACTAAGCCATGCGCCTTCACTAACATGCACCTTCTATGATACAGGGAGGGCATTAATATTTCATTCACAATTCCAGTAACTTTGGTTACTCTCAGGTCCCAAATAATAGGGGAGGGGTTAGACATTTGCTTAAATTCTTATACGCGTGGTGGGGATAGGTAATTGTATAGTGTACGTTCGTAAATATAGGATGTCTAGTAATGTTTTTGTTTTTTTTTTGTCATATATAGCTTTTTTTAATGTAAAATAAAATTAATAGATTCTCCTGTATCGATATGAATCATAAAATTTCACTGGAGATAGGTTAGCAAAATTTAATAAGCGTGGGGTTGGGGGTTAAGAGGTTGGAAAACATTTGAAAAGTTAATAAGTCGTGGTGGGGACGGTTATTCAGTTGTTTTGCGATTTAAAATAGGATTTAACCTTTAGTCTCGTTAGTTTTTATAAAAAACTGAAAATGTTTTACGAATTTGTTGATATACTGAAAG
Source organism: Eledone cirrhosa (assembly GCA_964016885.1). Taxonomy (NCBI): domain Eukaryota; kingdom Metazoa; phylum Mollusca; class Cephalopoda; order Octopoda; family Eledonidae; genus Eledone; species Eledone cirrhosa. The sequence goes on along the minus strand of OZ024760.1, from coordinate 5,051,640 downwards.
AGATGGTGTTACTGAGTGACGCTCATGTCCCTTGAAATATGTTCCCATTTTTGTTAAACAGGAGTAGAAACTAGGGAGTAAGATTTGATGGGGTCTGGGGAAAGAATTTGCTATATGAAGAGAATAGAACACCGAAGAGTGAATATCGATATGAAAACCAGCTGTGGGTTTATGAAACAAAACAACCCATTTTAAGGGTTCCTATGTAAAATTATAATCTCCCAACATAACTTTATATAAGAACCATATGTAAAGTTAACTATCTATATACTGTATATATAAAAACGAAAATGTCTGTCTATATGCAGGCGATGCATTTCCACAGTTTCCATCCAATTTTGTTCAAATTTGATACATAAGTTATTTAGCTCACGGAGCATGTAAACATATAGTTTAAATCTTTCTCTCTCCTAAAATAGCAGAGTTCTGAGGCTATTTAAAGACGGCCATGTTGAGGAGAGAGGTCTTTGGCTATCTAAATCTAAACTATAATGCCGTTTATATATAATATCGTCTTTTTTTAATGTATCATGGATTACGTTACTGATTACATAACAGTATTCGTTCAGTTTCTGTGTATATTGTCAATTACGATTTTATTTGATCTATCATATCTACATGCATATATACTTGCGTATAATATCAATATACACACTACACATGCTAGCAGAAAACTACCCGAAGGGTGGTTTTTCTGCTAGTCGATTTAAAGCTGTATATAGCTATGGTGCGGCCACACTTAGAATTTGCATCATCTGTCTGGAATCCCTATCTTGCTCAGTCATGATATACATGTGTACGTATCATACACACGTACACATGTATATCATGACTCATACACTGTCCATTTTCCTGACATTTGTACATTATTCTATGTACTATCGGTGGATTGGCAATATCGGTAGAAGATCGGACGCCATGCTTTGCAGCATAGTTACATCCCTTTACGGACTGAGTTCAAATCCCGCCGAGGTCAACTTTGCCTTTCATCCTTACGGGGTCGATAAAATAAAGTACCAGTAATGCTCTGGGTAATTGCTGGCCTTGTGCCAAAAGTAGAAACAATTATTCTATGTACTATACATGCACCTTTGACGAGTTGTAGTGCACCTAAGCACTAAAAACAATAATTTCATTATTATTATTATTGAAAGGTGTGCCCGACAACGACGACTAATTATTTTTTTATTAACCACACAGGACTCACATTAGGAAAACATTAAAGATGACAATACAGTGTATGGGTGGGTTCTGTCCGATATCATGTAGGTGTCACGACAAAAAAACACACAGTCCACGCTGTAATGTGGTCGTGTAGGTAACACGGTAAAAAGTTCCCAGTTCCACACTAAATGTGGTTGGTGTTAGGAAGGGCATCCAGCCGTAGAAAACCTGCCAGATAGTCCTATATGAGCGAGACACGGTAACCCGACCAATCTTGCCTCAACTGGGACAACTCCCGTCTAACCCATGCGAGCGTGGAAGTTGGACGTTAAACGAAGATGATGATGATGAAGAAAATAAACAATGGGCGTTGCTTACTTTTAGCGGTGTCAAGAATGAAAGTAAATTTATTTTCATTTTCGCAAACATGCTGGCGTCGAAGCTTCTTCTTTACACGGCTCCATGTGTTCTCTATGAGCTGTGTGTGCACATCAGGGTCCGCAGGATCTACAAAGTTCCGTTCGTGCACCACAACATCATGAACGTAAATCCCACCTTCAATTTCTTCAATTTCCGAATAGGAAGCCCAACCATCTTGTAATGAGGCTTGCAGAATGGTGAGTCCATCATTGTCGAGATAGAAGAATCCAAATACTTCCCTAGAAAGTATCATCGTGGCCTGTGGAGACAAGGCCACTGGGTCTTCGGCGCTGTTGAACACCATTCTGGACGCTGCTGCCTTGTAGAAGTCCCAAATCGAAGCCCTACTCTCGTCCCCACCATTCAGCAGTGGATTTTGCCAGGCAGCCGCATCATCTCCGATAGTTGTGCTTCCTATTCGGAAATTGAGGAAATTGAAGGTGGGATTTACGTTCATGATGTTGTGGTGCACGAACGGAACTTTGTAGATCCTGCGGACCCTGATGTGCACACACAGCTCATAGAGAACACATGGAGCCGTGCAAAGAAGAAGCTTCGTCGCCAGCATGTTTCGTTTAAACACACACATAAAATGTAAACACGACGTTCGAAAATGAAAATAAATTTACTTTCATTCTTGACACCGCTAAAAGTAAGGAACGCCTAAACAATGTATGGCATACGTTAAGACTGGCGTTCCGGAAAGTGAAAGTAAATTTTTTGACAACACTGTGAATTTGTTTTTGTTTTTTTTTTACAATGAAAGTTACGATACACACGCAATTGTATGGATTTCTTAATATATATATATATGTGTGGGTGTGTATATGTGTGTATATATATGTGTCTGTATGTATATATATATATATGTGTGTTTGTATATATATATGTCTTTGTGTCATCATCATCGTTTAACGTCTATCTAAAGAAAAAATAATCACACACGCAATACTAATTAACACCATATCACTATAGAGACCTGTTGTAAATAAACAACACGCAATACTAATTAACACCATATCACTATAGAGACCTGTTGTAAATAAACAAACAAATTCACAGTGTACACACATATATACACACATATACACACCCACACACATATATATATTAAGAAATCCATACAATTGCGTGTGTATCGTACAATTGCGTGTGTATCGTAACCTTCATTGTAAAAAAAAAAAAAAAAAAAAAAAAAATTCAGTGTTGTCAAAAAATTTACTTTCACTTTCCGGAACGCCCGTCTTAACGTATGCCGCAAGTTTAATTAGAAATATGTTAACGAAAGAGTTATTTATTAACCACATTTTCTATTGAAATATAGCATGTTTAATTAGAAATATGGTAACGAAGGAGTTAATTATTAACAACAAAAGCTGGTGTAATTTTTAATAAATAATGTTCCATGTAGTAAGAAACTCTGAGGAGAGCTGGACAGCAGACGGTCTTCAGGGACCCTAACCCTCAAGCGTTTCTACCCTTAAATTCTTACACTCTAAGGTGGCGTGGCCGCATTAAGTCATGACTATCGGGGTTCCTATTTAGATTATAGTCTTTTAACATAACTTTATATAAGAACCATATCTAAAGTTAGTATTATATATAATAATCCCGCCGAGGTTGACTTTGCCTTTCATCCTTACGGGGTCGATAAAATAAAGTACCAGTAATGCACTGGGTAATTGCTGGCCTTGTGCCTAAAGTAGAAACAAGTATTATATATAATAATAATTGTGGTAAATCCTTCAAAATTTTCCATTGAAATATAGCGTGTTTAATTAGAAATATATCAATGAAAGAACTGTTTAATAACCGCCAAAAAAAAAAAGTGTAATTTTTTTATAATTAATATTCTAACACTATAAAATAAACTTTTTCTTTTAAAAATATTTATGAAAACGTATATACAAAAGAGGAGAACTTACCTAAAATAACAAACATTCTGCCATACTTGTATAAAATACGTTTGGGTAACATTTGGCGTGTAAAATACATTTTAGTCACGTAATACATAAAAAAAAAGGTTTTAAAAGATGTGAATTTACAATATTTTAACTCAAATAAAACGTCTTTTCAGTAATTTATTTGAATTACTTCAGCAGGTTCTCATATTGAAACTTCAAATTAGCCGCCGAGAGCACCGTCACTGATTTGAGAACATAATAATCCAATAAGCAAAGACAAATAACTCTGAATATCTGTATTTTTTTTCCATGTTCTGACTTGTTGTCCCTGAATCTCTAACCCTTTCGAAATTAAACCTCCTGAAACTGTCCCACATTTTACGATAATAAACTGTTTAATTTAAAATGTTTATTTTTCAATGACTTATACCTGGAACATGATTTAGCATGGGTGGATATGGACTGTATAGTGGAAAATGCAGGCTTAGTAATTTATTTAATGTGGTCAGAGCAAGAAGTGTCAAAAACTATGTTTGTCAGCTTGCCAAATTGTGAGTTGAAATTATTTTATTCAAGAAAATGGGGTGCATAACTGGAAGAAGGGGATACCTGTTATAGAGCAAGTCTAGAGTGCTAAATACCTCTGTATTTGTAGGGCATGTCTAGGGCAATAAATACCCAAACAGATGCCAGCTCTGTGTGTATGTGTTTGTGATGTATATGCTCGTGTGTTAATAAACATATGAGAAGATTTCTGTTGTATTTCTATGTTCCAGATATAGAAGCTTGTATGAAAAATGAATATATGTGCGAGAATGGTAAATGTATCCATGAGAACTACGTCTGTGATGGCATTCCAGACTGTCCAAACAGTCAAGACGAGATCAACTGTGATAGGATATCAACAAGTAAGTATTTGTTAAGTAGTATTGCCATCTTTTTACATTTATTTCAATACCAGATGTACCACTATCCAGAACCATAATTTCAAAACAGAAGAGTGGCGGATTGGCAAAATCAGTAGAGTGTTGGACACCATGCTTCGCGGCATAGCGTTAGGACACTTTGCATTCTGAGTTCAAATTCTGCCGAGGTTAGCTTTGTCTTTCATCCTTATGGGGGTTGATAAATAAAGCACCAGTTATGCACTGGGGTTGATTTAATTGACTTTCCCCTCCTCTTCAAATTGCTGGCCTTGTGCCTAAAGTAAAGACAATCATTTCAAAACAGAATGTACCATTACTTACAGACTCATTGTTAGTAGAATGAAACATTTTAAAGAAACATTCTTTCAATATTGGATGCAGGACCAGGCGTTCTCCTGCTGGGGGCCTAAGCTATATGAAATTTGAGGCCCTTCTGTAAAGAAATATAATTATTGTTTTTTATAATGTTAATGTTAAAGAATGTGTGTGTAAAAGGTAAACAGAAATAACAATACTATCAGTACAGTATGTCGAAGGGATATATTAGGTTAACGCTTGAAATAGAAGGAAGAGGGTCTTAACGTTTCGGACGCTAGTCCTTCATCAGAAGAAAGAATGAGTAATAAGATAGATTGAAGGGATGGGCAGGGTGGAATTGGAAAAAAAGTCTTTAAATAAAAATAACAGGTCCATTCATGTTATATATAGTTATACTTTGGGAGGATCATGCTGCCAATAAAAACACAAACACCTGTTGGTTTTCACTTCAATTTATTATAAATTTCCGGTTGGTTGGTTGGTTTAATAACCAGATGGTTGTTTATATAGTCATGTCAAAGTTCTTTCGTCACACATTCTGTGACCTCCTCAGTGACCGATTTGTTATTTTGTGTCTTTCCAAACAAGATGGTGTAAGGCAGAACAAAGGAAAATACAAATGATAACAAATAAAAGAAAACAAAGCAGTTTTACCCAATTGTTGGTCTTTTATTACATATCTCACAATGCTTTATATTTAATTTGTTTTTTATCTCTGTCCTTCAGCTCCAGCAGGTGTCAAAGGGTCATCAGGTGAGAAGTTATAATTTACTACAATCTTTTTCCATACGCTGACACATATGTGTATGTGTGTATGCATACATTTATATGTATGAGTATATAAATATAAGCGTGCAAACACAGACACACTTTTCATGTCTGTATATATATATATTTAGTGATGTAATAAACAACATAAGACAATTATTTCATTTACCAGTGGTTTCTTGAAGGCCGATGTTATGCCTGTCTTCAGTCGTCAAAATGAATAAATAACAAGGTGTTTTTATTAAATATGGATTTCCGACGGAAATACTTCATTTATATATATATATATATATATATATATATATATATATTTATTTATTTATTTATTCATTTAATTACATAATAAACAACACAATATAATTATTCCATTACCAAAGGTTTCAAGAAACTAGACGATTCTTACAGAAACGTCCAGCCCGGTCATCAGATGAAATAGCTCTCTGAGTTCAAATCCCTCCAAAGTGAACTTTGCCTTTCATCCTTTCCAGGTCAATAAAAAAAAAGTACCAGCCTAGTACTGGAGTGATTCTTCCTCTTTCTGGAAGAAATCTGCTGTAGTCAGGCCTGGAGAGGGATGGGCTCCACCAGGCTTAAAATGTCTCAAAAATGCCATATGTCAATAAGACACCCCTATGACTCCATCAGGAGTTATGGGACCACACCATACCATGTGTGTGTGTGTGTGCGTGTGCGTGTGTAGTAAAAATTGGTGGAAGTGAAAAATCCCATTTGTAAACTGAGGCAGCTAATCAACACATTGTTTAGATGGCATATATACGTCAACTTCACATTTTACCATTTGTTTACATATTCCTTGGCTTATATTCGATTATATATGGTAATTGAATGGTTAAGAAGAAACCTACCACTACAATGCTGGTCATGTGGAGAAAACCCTTCTGTTTATCAAAACTTCTGAACTATTGTCCTAACTTTAGACTTTGACTGCCAGCTGTCTCTCTGTCTATCTCTATTTCAAATGAAAAGGGCAGAAGACAAAATGCAGTCACTCCTTCCAATACTCATCCTTTTCCATTTTTTAGAGGGTTATAAACCCCATTATCAGGCTAAAATTTCTTTAGTTAAAAATACGGTGAAAGCTTTTATTTCTACTAAATTTAATTCTAACAATGTTTTTTTTTTCTCTCCCACCACCACTATCAGTACAACCCACAGACAATTGCATTGCCTTAGAAATCAAAGAGTGTTATAAACTGGGCTACACTCGTACCTACCTGCCAAATGTTTTTGGAGATGAGAGCTATCAGGAGGCAAAAGTACGGTTTTACCAGAAAGCTGTACCTATCCTGCAGCGTAACTGTGCACCACTTACTCTGACGTTGCTCTGCGGAACTATCTTCCCATACTGTGATCATGGTGTCTCCAAATACACCTGCAAATTCATCTGTGACAGTAAGTAGGATTCCATACTTCTATTGTATGTATATATACACACATATATCATCACCATCATCATTTAACATTTGCTTACTCTGCTAGCAAGGGTTAGATGGGTCTACATAGACCAAGTAAGTTTCATAACAAGCTGCAAATCTGACTTCTTATTGTCACTCTCTCTCTCTCATTTTCATTTCATTTTACGTCTGCTTTTTCCCTGCTTGCAAGGGTGGGACGGGAACTGATTTTGGCTTGATTTCTACAGCTGCCCTTCCTAACACCAACCTCATTTACAGTGAGTGCTGGGTGCTTTTTTGCTGTGGCGCCTACACAACCACTTTGCAGTGGAATGATAGGGACCCCAGTCCCTATCATCTCATTTCTACAGCTGAGTAAACTGGAGCAATGTGAAATAAAGTGTCTTGCTCAAGGAAACAACACATCACCCGATCTGAGAATTGAACTCACAACCTATATATATTATCATCATTATCATCATCGTTTTTATATCCATTCTTTCCAGACTTGCAACAGTTCCCATGACTTTTGGAAATATTTGTTCACGCTCAGAGTTGCTGAAGCATGGAACAAACTACCTGCATCAGTTGTTAGCTGTCGAGACACTGCATCCTTTAAAACCTCCATGCTTCCTGAAATTCGCCAACACTACACCTGATACCCCCCCCCCCCCCGCTCCATACATATGCACACATATATATATCATGACTCATACACTGTTCACTTTCCTGACATTTGTACATTATTCTATGTACTATACATGCACCTTTGATGAGTTGTAGTGCACCTGAGTACTGTACACAATTTCATTATTATTATATATAACATCTTTCTATTCGTCAAATTCCTTCATCATCTCTACTATGAGCTTCAGCAATATGAGATCAGTTCTCACCACCTCCACCCAGGTTTTCCTTGACCTACCTCTACAGTAGCATCCTTCCTTTGAGATTTCCTTGGTCTACCTCTACAGTAGCATCCTTCCATTGGTATTTCCTTGGTCTACCTCTACAGTAGCTTCCTTCCATTGGGTTTTCCTTGGTCTACCTCTACAGTAGCTTCCTTCCATTGAGATTTCCTTGGTCTACCTCTACAGTAGCATCCTTCCATTGGTATTTCCTTGGTCTACCTCTACAGTAGCTTCCTTCCATTGGGTTTTCCTTGGTCTACCTCTACAGTAGCTTCCTTCCATTGGGTTTTCCTTGGTCTACCTCTACAGTAGCTTCCTTCCATTGGGTTTTCCTTGGTCTACCTCTACAGTAGCTTCCTTCCATTGAGATTTCCTTGGTCTACCTCTACAGTAGCATCCTTCCATTGGTATTTCCTTGGTCTACCTCTACAGTAGCTTCCTTCCATTGGGTTTTCCTTGGTCTACCTCTACAGTAGCTTCCTTCCATTGAGATTTCCTTGGTCTACCTCTACAGTAGCTTCCTTCCATTAGTATTTCCTTGGTCTACCTCTACAGTAGCTTCCTTCCATTGGTATTTCCTTGGTCTACCTCTACAGTAGCTTCCTTCCATTGGTATTTCCTTGGTCTACCTCTACAGTAGCTTCCTTCCATTGGTATTTCCTTGGTCTACCTCTACAGTAGCTTCCTTCCATTGGTATTTCCTTGGTCTACCTCTACAGTAGCTTCCTTCCATTGGTATTTCCTTGGTCTACCTCTACAGTAGCATCCTTCCATTGGTATTTCCTTGGTCTACCTCTACAGTAGCTTCCTTCCATTGGTATTTCCTTGGTCTACCTCTACAGTAGCTTCCTTCCATTGGTATTTCCTTGGTCTACCTCTACAGTAGCTTCCTTCCATTGGTATTTCCTTGGTCTACCTCTACAGTAGCATCCTTCCATTGGTATTTCCTTGGTCTACCTCTACAGTAGCTTCCTTCCATTGGTATTTCCTTGGTCTACCTCTACAGTAGCATCCTTCCATTGGTATTTCCTTGGTCTACCTCTACAGTAGCATCCTTCCATTGGTATTTCCTTGGTCTACCTCTACAGTAGCTTCCTTCCATTGGTATTTCCTTGGTCTACCTCTACAGTAGCTTCCTTCCATTGGTATTTCCTTGGTCTACCTCTACAGTAGCTTCCTTCCATTGGTATTTCCTTGGTCTACCTCTACAGTAGCATCCTTCCATTGGTATTTCCTTGGTCTACCTCTACAGTAGCTTCCTTCCATTGGTATTTCCTTGGTCTACCTCTACAGTAGCATCCTTCCATTGGTATTTCCTTGGTCTACCTCTACAGTAGCTTCCTTCCATTGGTATTTCTTTGGTCTACCTCTACAGTAGCTTCCTTCCATTGGTATTTCCTTGGTCTACCTCTACAGTAGCTTCCTTCCATTGGCATTTCCTTGGTCTACCTCTACAGTAGCATCCTTCCATTGGTATTTCCTTGGTCTACCTCTACAGTAGCTTCCTTCCATTGGTATTTCCTTGGTCTACCTCTACAGTAGCTTCCTTCCACTGGGATTTCCTGGCACTTCTTCATACAGTGATCATCCTCTACTACTACTGTTTTTTTTTGTATTTTATTTAATCATTTTAGAAGTGAAAGAAAGTTGTGGGGATAATTCCATACTAATGGACAGTTGTGATTGGTTGATTGACGAACCCCACTGGTGTTTTGCTGGGCTTAACCAAAGTGACACAAGAAAAGGTGAGTGACTGCTACATTATGGAATGTTCTTAACATCTATATGTGCATGCCTGTGTGCATCTTGTATGTATGATGCATGTGTTCATCTTGCATATTTGTGTATATATGTGTGTGTGTGTGTGTCGAGGTGCATATGTATGTGTCAGATCTGTGTGAGTTGCATGTGCGTGTGTGATATATATTATGTGTGAGTTATGCATGTGTGTTGGGCATTTTAAAACTGGAGGAGCCCATCCCATCACCAGGTCTGAACACAGCCGATTCCTTCCAGAGGGGAGAGAGAGAGAGAGAGAGAGAGAGAGAGAGAGGGTGATAGAGAGGAAGTGAGGAAGAGATAGAGGAAAAATTGACAACACATACATAAATACATACACACACATATATATGCATACATACATTGAAACAAACATACATATATTCAAACATAATACATACATACATACATATATTCCAACATATATACATACAAACACATATTCAAACATACATATATACATACACATATATTTACAGGGAACAGTCACAGCCAGTCTCCTGTAACTAGCCGACCTCTTGAACCAGGTAATATGTTCCTCTACTGCCTACAATAACACCTGTGCACTACTGCAATCATTCTATATCTTACTACTATCACCACCACCACCACCACCACCACCACTACTACTATATATATATGTATATATATAAAGTGTGTATGTAAAAGGTAAACAGAAACAACACAATCGGTACATTATATGGAAGGAATATATTAAGTTAACGTTTGAAATAGCAGGAAGAGGGCCTGGTAAATGAATTAATTATCTCATGTTGTTTATTACATAACTGTGTATAAATATATATATATATATATATATATTTATTAAAATAACACATTAAAGTTTAAGCAAAGAATTGCTGCTTTCACCCTTAACGGGATCTTCTGAAACTAACAAAGTCAATCTGTGAACGCAGAAGTGAATATTTCAAAAAAAAGTTGCAACCGGAGGAAGACAGGAAGATGATACTTTGGTTCGTGGAAACGTTCCCTGGCAAAGAACGGGGAAAAACGAATATAATACGTCATTAATTGGAGCGGTTCTTATATATTTGATATATATTTATCCTTATCGAGCCCTCTTTGGATTTTAGTCTTCAAATTTATTATTATTACTATATATATATATATATATATATATATGCAACTGACTCTACCACTTTCTTTTCCTTTATTTCGCCTCTGTCTTTGGCTGAAAGTCGTCAACAATAACTTCAACCTGATCACAGTATAAAAATTCACCCCCACGACCCTCCCAGAAATTTGTGGGTGAAGATGAAGGAGAAGAAGGATATTATCACAATGCTTCCAAAACTTCCTTGAAAATCAATTTACTAAAACTATCAGCTACCTTTAACCATAGGTCTGCTGGTTTAGGGTAAAGCTGGGACTAAAAAAACACAACAATATTTTATAAAATACATTCTATGTTCCCTATAGCTTTGTCATTCACCATTTTAACCCTTTAGCATTTAAATCCTTCATATCAAAGATCTTTTAACAGGATCCACAGAATATCAGAAGCATTTAAACCAGCCATATCCAGCCAGAAATCTCTCACCTTTTTCTGTTCAAACCAGCCCTAACTGGCTACTCATACTGACGTTAAGGTATTGTTCTCAATATAAATAATATCAAAATCTCATAGATTCGATATTATGTGAGATAATTATGTAAGATAAAGCCTTTACACAAAAATACTATAGTATATATAGAGTAATGAAAATACTAAAGGGTTAAAGTTTCTCTTTGCTATATTTCTTCCTTTAATATCTTTGTAATACATTTTATTTTATATCTTTTTGCTATGTCATACATCATCAGAAATTTTCTTTGCCATATTTCTTCTTATGATCTTTGTACATTCCATTGATAGTTTGTGAAGATGGGTTTTATCGATGCCGAAACAGCAGTATCTGTCTCCATCCTGTCAACTTGTGTGATGGTGAACCTGTTTGCCCAATGTCAGATGATGAATCTGAGAATTGCAGTAAGTATTGACTATGATTGTTAACCTGAATACACACGTCTTCCTTTCGGGGTGTTGTTGTTGTTGTTGTATCTCTGAAATACAGGTACAACTCCTGTCCTTTTAAATTACAGGTACACTTCATTGAATGTCATGAATATATTTTAATCAATACCCACCTTGTTTCTATTACTCCCATCCACATCTACCACCACCACAACAACAACCATACCAGGTTGTTCTTCAGACCAGTTCAGGTGTGACAGTGGTCAGTGTGTGATGGGATCTCGCAGGTGTAATGGCTACAAGGACTGCAGGGATAACTCTGATGAAACCCACTGTTCAGGTAAGAATTGTTTTATATATATATATATATATATATAGTGACGAAACAAGTCAATTGCATGAACTCATAATCCTTTATTTACTGCTATATATATTTCGATGATAGCCATTGAATGGCTATGACCTCATCAGGCAGTTAGTCAGTTCTTAGATATGCCAGCTCTGTGTTTATGGTGTTGAAAATGTTTGACCTCGACGGTAGAGCTCAAGCCGTTTCGACAGCTATTTCTCGACCAGAAATAGCCATTGAAACAGCTTGAGCCCTGCTGTCGGGGTCAAACATTTTCCTATTACCCACTCTACTACCCTAAGTATTGAGTACTCTGGTGTGTTATGGTCCATCTGGTTCCATACCACACCTCCTTCATTATATATATATATATATATATATATATATGTAGGAGGTGAGTTTTATTGTAGTACAATAAAGCAATGCAGATATCGGATAAGAAGCACTCTACAGTTTGTAGGACTGGAGTATACATAATATATAAGAACAAAAGATGGTTAAAAGAGTTCCATGTATTTTATTATGCGCATTTCAAAAACAAATATCATCATGCAATAATATTTGTGTTTTCATCAGATAAAACAGGAGGACATGATATGAAGGTTAAAAACACTTGTGGATAGTTCAGTTTTAAATCAACATATGAGAAGTAGTTTTAGATTGATGTGTGATATTGGGAAAAATATTTTATTAAAATCTGCAATCTCTGTCTAAATGAAAAATTTACCATTATCTCTAATCTAGATTGTATAATAAATAGACGCACTGACTTGTTTTCTATCTGCTTGCATAAATTCCATAAAACATTTCACAAAGTATACAGCTAATATTCAATTCTTTATCAATTTAGAATCTTTTTCTCAAAGGCACATATATATATACACTTCTTTTAAAAATATACCCATCTTTCTACCTTATTTCAAAGGTTATTATACATTCTATAATACTTGTTTACTCATTACTCTTACTCTATATCACCTTGTAAAAATCCTTCGTAAACATATACAACATATACATTTTTTTTTACGTTAGATTATTCATCCTCAATTCATTATTCTTTTCTCCCCATCATCTAACTCATTATTTTCAATACATATTAACATTTCCTTTTCTTCGCACATATTATCAAACCCTTCAATATACAAACCTTAACTTTACATTATTTTTCTCTTCGTTAATTTTCAAATTCTATAATACTTGTTTACTCTTTCTACATCACCCATATTTATCACTTCCTTTTCTTCTCTTCTAATATCTAACCCCTAATCTGTACCTTTTCTCACTCTTGCCTAACATAGAATCAATTATTACATAATACAACACATTCTTACTCTATATCACCTTGTAAAAATCCTTCGTAAACATATACATTTTTTTTGACGTAAGATTATTCATCCTCAATTCATTATTCTTTTCTCCCTATCATCTAACTCATTATTCTCAATACATATTAACTCTTTCTTTTTCTTCGCACATATTATCAAACCCCTCAATATACAAACCTTAACTTTACATTATTTTTCTCTTCGTTAATTTTCAAATTCTTTTAATTTATACATTATCTTCCAACGGTTTTCAACCTCTCTATGTAAAACAATATATCTTTCTCAGTTATAAAAGCTATCTCTCTCTCTCTATCACCCATCTCTCCTCCTATCTCATCCTTCCTCATTATACTCCTCCCTCTCCACCTTCACTCTCATCTCCTTTTTTTCATCCTTTCCACCCCCACCCCCTCTAAATAAAATATTTTTCCCAATATCACACATCAATCTAAAACTACTTCTCATATGTTGATTTAAAACTGAACTATCCACAAGTGTTTTTAACCTTCATATCATGTCCTCCTGTTTTATCTGATGAAAACACAAATATTATTGCATGATGATATTTGTTTTTGAAATGCGCATAATAAAATACATGGAACTCTTTTAACCATCTTTTGTTCTTATATATATATATATGAGTGTGTGTGTGTGTGATTGTAGACACCTGGCCATTTTTGCAGACCTCACAAATGAATAGCCATTGTTTGCTTGGAATAAATGAACATTAAAAATTAGGAGTGTCTCTCAATGTGCTCAAGTTTGTCTACAGACACTTAGCTTGAATTTTTTTTCTGCCTTTGTTTCTCTAAATATAGTTTTTAAAGAATCCCCTTTCTTTAAATTCATCAACCAATGACCTCCACCCATCCCAATCTCCACCTTCCCCTAAATACCACCATATTACTTGGGCAGTCAGCTTCCTGATGATTTCTCCCAAATGAAACAGTTCTAGTCCTGTAGAAGCCATTTCTATATTAAATATATATATACAGATGTGTACAGTTCTTTCTTCTTCTCAATCCAGCTGGAAAATGTTCCGGAGCTTTGTGTGCCTCAGGACAGTGTGTGGCAGCAGACAGCTTCTGTAATGGTCAGTTTGACTGTAATGACCACAGTGATGAACAACTCTGTGGTAAGGTGTTTTCTTGGATAATTTCTTTCATCTTCTCTCCAATCATGTTCAGATTGCTAGGTATTTTCTGCAGTATCATCATCATCATTGCCATCATTGCTATCATCAACATTATCATCATCTTTGTCATTATCATCATTATTACCATCATCATCATTACCATCATCTTCATCATCATTAACATCACCATTATTGCCATCATCAATTGGCAGTATTGGTAGCGGGTCAGACGCCATGCTTACAGCATAGAGTTACGTCCCTTTGCGGTCTGGGTTCAAATCCCGCCGAGGTTAACTTTGCCTTTCATCCTTACGGGGGGGGGGGGGAGGGGTCGATAAAATAAAGTACCAGTAATACACTGGGATAATTGCTGGCCTTGTGCCATCATCATCCTCACTGATGTGATCATAAGATTGAAGGTATTCCAGCCATGACCAACTCATCTTAGTCTTGGACAATGTGTACCTAGGAATACATTATCCAATATCTCCATTTTTTGAAAATGTTGGAATGTAACTTGAAATGAATTTGGCTGCTATTTCTAACAGAATCAGTGACAATGAACTCTCAATGTTACCATTGGGAGCTGAATACCTTAGTCTCATTAATCTAATCTGGCCGAGTTTACACTCGCAAAAAAGAAGAACCAGGGCTGCCCCTAGGAGCATTGGATTTGGTCTACTTTATATTTGTTTATAGTCTCATTAAGCCATGCACAAATGTGACTAGTTTCTTTTTTTCTGTAGTATGCAAATTTCCCAAACGACGGTGCAACAATAACTTGTGTATTGATGCAGAAAAATGGTGCAACAAAGAAGATAATTGTGGCGACAACAGTGATGAACAAATATGCAGTAAGTGGTTCAATTATATATCTACGAAGGTCAGCTGAAAGGTTCATAGGCGACCAAGATACTCTCATAGAATGACCAAATGAGGTTTATTTTTCAACATAGTCTCCGGAAAGAAACAATGCAGTTATTAATAAAGAGTGTTGAAATTAATGCATGCAAGATTTCATAGCTCTAGCATCACTTCTTCATAGTCAACCTATGTCCAAGATACTCTCATTGAGTGACCAAATGAGGTTTATTTTTCAACATAGTCCCTGGAAAGAAGCAATGCAGTTATTAATAAAAAGATTTGAAATTAATGCATGCAAGATTTCACAGCTCTAGCATCACTCCTTCATAGTCAGCTTATGAACCTTTCAGCTGAACCACATATATGTAAGGATTTTGCAGGAAATATTTTTAAATGGGTTTGTTGATTCAAATGTTTATAGTATCTTTACCTGTAGACAGATTTGCAGTGTTAGATTAACCCTTTAGCATTTAAACCGGCCGTATCTGGCCACAATTCTCTCATCTTTCTGTTTAAACCGGCTGCTCATACTGATATTAAGGTATGGTTCTCTCATAGATTCGATATTATGTGAGATAATTATGTGAAGTAAAGCCTTTACCATGAAAATATAATAGTAAATATAGAGTAATGTAAATGCTAAAGAGTTAAATACATTAATTTCACTATGAAAATATAATAGTAAATATAGAGTAATATAAATGCTAAAGGGTTAAATACATTAATTTTTAATGTGATGCTGTCAAAGCATTGATTTGTTTTGCTTCTTTTCTTCTTGTTTTCCAGATTGTTCCGCTGGTGAAATCCCCTGCCCAGGAGGTAAATGTATTCCACAAAAATGGTGGTGTGATGGTAGCAAAGATTGCCCTGGCGGATTTGATGAAGCTAAATGTTGTAAGTTAAATTTTAATCTAAATTTTGTACCTCGTTTGTATTCTTTTGCATTGCCATCTGCAAGTACACACATACATATACAGGGTGGGTGGAAAGAAACTCCCTATTGAAAATTACTTATAACCTTTGGCCTGCTGTCACCACTTGGGACAACATCAATGACCTCCTTGAACTGAACTGCTAGAAACTACAAATTCTCCCCAAAACTACCCTACCATCTTATAAAAGTACACACAACATGTTCAGTCTATACACTATTCCAGAATAAGGAGAGTTTGGTCATAACTGGAATGTCCTTTGAAGTTAAAGGCCGAAACACTTGCTTGAGGCATGGTGGGGGGCGGGGGTCATCTCCTAAGGCCTTCTGCTGTCCAGCTCTCCTCTATTTATGAGGACTAACCTGGGACTAAACAACAACAACAATTATACACCACATCGAAGAAATAAGGGGGCCTTTATGCAGTCAGTCAATGCTAGAAATAGCTGCTAAGTCTCCCGTGAATTGTAGCCTACTGTTTTAAAAAAAGCAAAGACACATTAGATAATATAGTCATGCATACCCCTAAAAATATGAAATAGTCACAGCTAGAATGCTTTTGATAATAGGACTATCAGAGTTGACCCAGGGTCAAACAATAACAGCTACATACCAGATACAGTGTCATGTATGTATGGTCCCATAACTCCTGATAGAGTTGGATAGGTGCCGTATGTCAGTATGGTGTTTCTTGGACATTTTAAGCCTGTTGGAGTCCATCCCTCTCTAGGCCTGAGTACAACAGATTTCTCCCAGAGAGAGAAAGAATATGAGAAAGAAATATAGAGGACGAATCGACCCTAGTACTAGACTAGTACTTTTTTCATTGACCTTCAATGGATGAAAGGCAAAGCTGACCTCAGTGGGATTTGAACTCAGAGAGCAGACAACTGGAACGAATACCATAAAGTATTCTATCCAACGTTCTATTGACTGCCAATTCACTGCCTATATACAGTATCATATCTACACACTATACACACCACAAAGATACAGTATCATATCTACACACTATACACACCACAAAGATACAGTATCATATCTACACACTATACACACCACAGAGATACAGTATCATATCTACACACTATACACACCACAAAGATACAGTATCATATCTACACACTATACACACCACAAAGATACAGTATCATATCTACACACTATACACACCACAGAGATACAGTATCATATCTACACACTATACACACCACAAAGATACAGTATCATATCTACACACTATACACACCACAGAGATACAGTATCATATCTACACACTATACACACCACAGAGATATAGTATCATATCTACACACTATACACACCACAGAGAGAAAACCTCATTTACAAGTTACACATTATCAAAAGTACCATATTTATGTACAACACACAAACCAATGTGTTCATCATTGTTAATTGTTTTGTTTTTCTGAATAATCATCATTTTACAGATAATGCTACTATTAATAGTAATAGTAGAAGTAGTACAACTGTTGGCCCAACAACAGCAGCATCAGAAAATATCTATCCATTCAAAGGTATTATTCGACACACGAACCCTTCAATATGGACCCTAAAATTACATCCAATCTCTATCTGCCTGCCCGCTTCTACCTCACTCCACCTCTAGTCCTCTCTTTCTCTTTCATCCACAGATTTTCACAAATTTGTGTCTTTCTTCACTATGTTGTATAAGCATTGCATTGTTACTTATGGCCATATTTGATCCAATTTTAACCCTTTTGTTACTATATTTCTAGCAAAAATAATTTTAAAACAATTTTTAAAACACTAAAAAATTTGGAGGGATTTAGTAATATATTTGACTTTCTCACTATTAAGTTGGTGTTTAGAGTATAACCTAACGAAGTTTCTTGCGTAAAATTATGATAGAAAGTTTTTAGATAAATATAAACATTTAAGAATAAACTGTTTTGTATCATAGAACTATGAGCAGTTTTCTGTGGCATTTAAACCGGCCGTATCTGGCCAGTATTCTCTCACCTCTTTCTGTTCAAACTGGCTGTAACCCCAGCTGCTCATACTTATGTTAAGGTATTATTTCTCAAAATAAATAATTTAAAAATCTTGTAGATTCGATATTATGTGAGATAATTAAGAGATTACAATTGTATATATAGAGAGTAATGTAAATGTTAAAGGGTTAATGAAAGATATGAAAAAATAGAAAATATACACAAAATTGGGACAATGTGAAGACAACTCCAATTATATAATCTAAAAATATATTGATTTTCATTTACTATAAGTGAAAAGTCCCCAATTATATTTTGATTCTGCATCTTCGTCTTGAATATTTTGAGCCCCAGAAGATATATATATTTTCACACCTTAGTCATAAAAATCGTGTTCTTTTTTTCTTCACCCGAAGTTATTATCTGCACTCTGACATGTATTTCCACACCAAAAGCTATTTTTCTTTCCACGCCTTAATCTTAAACATCTTATTTCTCTTCATTTGATAAAGAGGTTCTAACCTCTAACCATATGCCCATAATCGTAGAGTTGTAACATTACTCCAAAGACGCTTTGGAGGAACCTCATTTCAACCACTTGTATTCGTGATCGTATTCAATACCACAGGTAAGGGTTGGCACAAATATCAAATTGATGGTAGCGAGAGGCGTGATATAATATATAATCTTTTTCCTTACACAAGCCTACAAAACAACCAAATACAAGCCTAAACTAGCCAAAAAAAACACACCACAAAAAACTGAACTTAAAATTTATACCACTAAAAAAAAAATCCTTCCTATCAAAGATCTTTCAACAAGAATCTTGATCCACAGAATATCACAGGTCTGATACAATATCATCATTTAACCCTTTAGCATTTAAATTGGCCATATCCAGTCAGAATGCTCTCACCTCTTTCTGTTCAAACTGGCTATAAGAGGCCACTCATACTGATGTTAAAGTATTGTTCTTGAAATAAATAATATCAAAATCTCATAGATTCGATATTACGTGAGGTAAAGACTTTACCATGAAAGTATAATAGTATATAGAGAGTAATGTAAATGTTAAAGGGTTAATGTCTGCTTTCCATGCTAGATATATATATAATTGTTTCATTATGCAACCCAGCACCACAACAATGTAAATGTTTGACATTATACCACTGCAGATAACTGCGAGGCCAGTGAGTTTGTGTGCACCCGAGAATACCGTTGCATCAACCGTAGCTCTGTGTGTGATATGCAGTGGGACTGTTCTGATGGAGAAGATGAAGCCTTGTGTGGTAAGTGGAGTTGGCGACATCTTGTATTTTACTGCACTGTTATTGTCTTACTGCACGATGACTATACTACCATTGCACTACCATTGTATGACGACTATAATACTATTGCACTACCATCGTATGACGACTATACTATCACTGCCCAACGACTATACTACTATTGCACTAACACTACATTACCATTACACTACTAATTTATCACCACTACACTATCACAATACAACCATTCTATTAACACACTATTACTACTACACTATCACAATACTACCATATACTACCATTCTTTTACCATTCTATTAACACATTATTACCACTACACTATCATAATACTACCATACTATTTCTTCTGATGACTGAATGCTGAAGATGGTGCATTACTGCACCAACTCCTGCAATTCTTGCACTTAATTCAGCCCCCTACCTTCCTTCCATCACTCAAGACCACCTATTAATTACTTAATTTAGTTTTGATGCAAATATTTTCATTGTAGTATTTTTGGTAACTTTTGACCAAAAACTCAGGCAGATTTTGGTGTACTTAAATTTTCTTCTACTTTCAGTATCACTGAGAACATCTGATTCCTCAAAGTCACTACCTGTACTAGCACTCACACTACGGGGTAAAACCAGTATGGTCTGTGCCAATAACTGGTCTAAAGATTGGGCTTCATTTGTTTGTAAATATCTCCGACATAAGTAAGTAACACTTACAGACACTCGCTATGTAACTACAACACTTATAAATACCACATGCATTGCTGGAAACACTTCCTACATAACTATGACACTTCTCTACACTTACAAACACATCTTCACATAACTATAACACTTCTCTACACTTACAAACACTCCCTGCATAAATACAATATTTCTCTACACTTACAAACACTCCCTACATAAATCAACACTTTTCTACACTTACAAACACTTCCTGTGTGACTGTTACACTTCTTTACACTTACAAACACTTCCTACAGAACTACAACACTTCTCTACACTTATAAACACTGCCTGTGTGATTGTTACACTTCTTTACACTTACAAACACTTCCTACAGAACTACAACACTTCTCTACACTTACAAACATCTTGCACTGGTCATATTTGACATAAGGCAATGGATTGGCAGAGTTGTTAGGTGTGCTGTATTAAAAAGACCTCAGAGTGTCTTCACCAGTTCTCTGAACTCCTAGTTCAAATCCCTGGTGATTAATTTAATCAATTTTACCCTTCTCCCAAATCTGCTGGCCTTGTGCCTTATTTAGAAAAAGAAAATCAATATTCTTTTCCTCTCTTAACTGTTGTTGTTGTTGTAGGAATGTAAGGAGAGTTGAGTTACTTGATGCACCTGAAAGCACCAGATCATACCAGCAGATACTTAGTGAAACTCTCAACTACCCACTTCAAAATTACATCAGGACTACATCGTAAGTACAAGCATGACCACCACCACAGCCACTAACTATCATCACTATTATTGCCATTATCACCACTGGAAAGAATGATCGTATGCTGTGATTTTCTGCTATGTATAGATATTGACAGAGTTATTAGAATGTCAGATAGAATGTTTTGCAGTAGTTGTTTCGTCTGTCTGCTCACTGAGTTCAAATCCCACAGAGGCCAACTTTACCTTTTATCCATTCGATGTCGATAAAAAAAATACCAGTCTAATACTAGGGTAGATTTTTATTCTATTTCTCTTTCTCACTTCTCTATCTTTCTTTGGAAGAAATTTGCTGTAGTCAGACCTGGAGAGAAGATGAGCTCTGCCAGGTTTTAAAAATGCCTTAGAAATGCTGTATGTTACTAAAGCACTTCTCTGACTCCCTCACGAGTTATGGTTCCATACATACATATATATTATGGCTTCATGGTTAGAGGGTTGGATTTGCAATCATGAGGTTGCAAGTTCAATTCTCAGACTGGATGATGTGTTGTGTCCTTGAGCAAGACACTTTATTTCACGTTGTTCTCTCTGCCAGGAGTTGTGACCAGTAGATAGTATCAGCAATGGAAAGACCAATTGAAACATCATTTCCTTGGTCCGATTTGATGAGATCCACCCCACTCGGCAAGCGAATGAGGTCAATCGATCAAAGCGATATATTTGTGATCGGCAGAACCATCACCACTGTCATCCACCCAAATTGCTGGCCTTGTGCCTAAATCAGAAACCATTAATATTATTATTGTTTATGTCTCATTGATAGGTCCTGCGAGAGTAAGAAGGTTGTTCATATGTCTTGTAATGAAAGAGGTAAGTACATGTTGCTGATGTTGGGATGATGTTACTGTCATCATTATCATCATCATCTGACAACCCTATAAACAGTAGAAGTCTAATTATGGTTCAATTAACTCTTAACGCCCTGTGTACCACATGAAACCACATAAGCCAAACATTCTTGAAAATCACAAAACAGCATTTTACCTGCATCATATTAAAAATTGAAGTCTTTAGTCTTCTCCTTAGGGGGCAGAGTCCTCAAATACTCCTTCCCTATACTTACAAACGCTCCCTATATAACTACAACACTTCTTTACACTTAAAAGCATCCCCTACACTTACAAACACTCCCTAAATAACTACAATTCGCTACATCTACAAATACTCCCTAAACAACTACAACACTTCACTACACTTACAAACACTTCCTACATTGCAACAACACTTCTCTACACTTACAAATACTCCTTACACAACTACAACACTTCACTATACTTACAAGCATTCCTTAAATAACTACAACACTTCTCTACACTTACAAACACTTCCTACATTGCAACAACACTTCTCTACACTTACAAATACTCCTTACACAACTACAACACTTCACTATACTTACAAGCATTCCCTAAATAACTACAACACTTCTCTACACTTACAAACACTTCCTACATTGCAACGACACTTCTCTACACTTACAAATACTCCTTACACTACAACACTTCACTATACTTACAAGCATTCCCTAAATAACTACAACACTTCTCTACACTTACAAACACTTCCTACATTGCAACAACACTTCTCTACACTTACAAATACTCCTTACACAACTACAACACTTCACTATACTATACTTACAAGCATTCCTTAAATAACTACAACACTTCTCTACACTTACAAACACTTCCTACATTGCAACAACACTTCTCTACACTTACAAATACTCCTTACACAACTACAACACTTCACTATACTATACTTACAAGCATTCCTTAAATAACTACAACACTTCTCTACACTTACAAACACTTCCTACATTGCAACAACACTTCTCTACACTTACAAATACTCCTTACACAACTACAACACTTCACTATACTTACAAGCATTCCCTAAATAACTACAACACTTCTCTACACTTACAAACACTTCCTACATTGCAACGACACTTCTCTACACTTACAAATACTCCTTACACTACAACACTTCACTATACTTACAAGCATTCCCTAAATAACTACAACACTTCTCTACACTTACAAACACTTCCTACATTGCAACAACACTTCTCTACACTTACAAATACTCCTTACACAACTACAACACTTCACTATACTTACAAGCATTCCCTAAATAACTACAACACTTCTCTACACTTACAAACACTTCTTACATAACTACACTTCTCCACACAACTATATAGAAACACACTTCCCATACCTAAAACTGCACACAATTCTCCAATGTTAATTCTATATAATCTTTCAAATGTCAACATTGACCCCTAGTCATTGAATATAACCAAGCAGTCTAGATTCTGTTCCTTAATATTTTCAGTATGTGGCACCAACAAACACCATTCAATACAGTACCAGAAATTCATCATCGGTGGAGACCTAGCACATCGCTACACCTGGCCATGGGTTGCTTCAGTGCTCTACCTGGGGGAGCCAATATGTGGCGCTACACTTATTTCTGACCAATGGCTTGTAACAGCAGCACACTGTATTGTGACAGGGTCTGTATACATATCTTTATATATATATGGATGTATATGTATATTTGTGCATGTATGTGTGTGTGCATGTATGCGTGTGTGTGTGTGTGTGTGTATGCGTGTGTGTGTGCGTGTATGCGTGTGTGTGTGCGTGTATGCGTGTGTGTGTGTATGCGTGTGTGCGTGCGTGCGTGCGTGCGTGCGTGCGTGCGTGCGTGCGTGCGCGTGTGTGTGTGTGAGTGTGTGTGCTTCACGTTTCTAAATACCTTGGTTTGCAAATGTAAATCTATGCTAATCATCATCATCATTATTATTATTGATGTGTTGCTATTGCTGTTATAGATATATAAACAATGAGTTATATGGTTTGTTAATTATTATTCAACAGAATTAATCTTATAACAGATTTGAAGCACTCTACAAAATTCATCTTGAGTATTATTAATATTAACAATATTAATAAATAAATATTGTCAATATATATATATATATATATATTTATATATATATATATTATCATCATCATCAATATATATATATATATATATATATTTAATGATATTAAATAAATGGAAACTATATTTACAAAACCATATTTATTTTATTATATATAGAGACATACCCATGACTAGAGACATACCCGTAAATAGAGACATACCCAGACTATCCAGTGAATTTCCAACCGATGGGTATTCTCTATTTATAAAACAAACTTTGTATTTTATCTGATGAAAGCGCACCAATGTTGTCTTGGTTGCCCTTGAAATATATATATAATAATTATGGTTTTATAAATATAGTTTCCATTTATTTAATATCATTAAATATTTACCCCAGTTATCGGTTGAGTGCTCTAAATCAGTTATAAACATTTATATTTGTCGGACTTCCAACAAATTAAATACTACTTCTACTTATACATATATATATATATATATATATCAGTGTAGCTCTGGGTGGTACCATTTATGAGGCTAGTCAGGCCAGTTGGTTGCGTTGCACCTTGCTCATACCAGGCCATATTTCAGCTGGGTTTTTATGACTGCTCAATGTCCTTCCTAGCGCCAACCACGTTTACAGTGTGGAACTGGGTGGTCCCATTATGAGGTAGGCCTGGCTGGTTGACCATGCCAAACCCTACTCATAGATATGTATATATATCGTGTTGGTGATCAACAAAAAGCACCCAGTTCACACTGTGAAGTGGTCATGTAGGAGACACGGTAAAAAGGCTCCCAGTCCACACTATAAATATGGTTGGTGTTAGGAAGGGCGTCCAGCCGTAGAAAACCTGCCAGAAACAGTTATGTACGAGTGAGACACGGTCTCCCGACCAATCTCACCTCAAGTGGAACAAAACTGTTAAACCCATGCTAGCATGGAAGATGGACATTAAACAATGATATTGAGGATGATGAATTTTTTCATTACCATTATAAGGGGTCTGACGAGCCGTGAATTACAGAGTCGGGTTAGATCGATACAGATCGAAACTTGAGCTGATTAGTGGTGAAACGCGCGTCACCAACCAATAAACATAATTAAGGAGTAACAACTCGTCCTTGTTTTATTTTACTATAATACACTGTCAAGCTCTACACCTCGTCACAGAAGTGAACCTAAACATCGAGTGCTCACCCGGGTGAACCTAAAGTAACTCCATGTTACACCCCCTGGATATATATAGATAATAGTTACAAATCAAAGTTTAGCTGTTGTACAGCAAGTACTATTTGATTTGTTTGAGGCAATTACAAAGTACTCAATGTGTGACTCTAAGTTATAAAGTGTGACACCAAAAAAAACGACCGAAGGCACTGACTACACATATAACATAACTACGATAGATACAGAAAGATTTATGTATGTGTGTTTAACCCTTTAATGTTCAAACCGGCCAAAACCGGCCAGAATTCTCTACCTTTTTCTGTTGAAACTGGCTGTAACTGGTCACTCAAACTGATGTTAAGGTATTGTTCTTAAAATAAATCCTTTCAAAATCTCATAGATTCGATATTATGTGAGATAATTATGTGAGGTAAAGCCTTTACCATGAAAATATAATAGTATATATAGAGTAATTGTTTCTACTTTTAGGCACAAGGCCAGCAATTACCCAGTACATTACTGGTACTTTATTTTATCGACCCCGTAAGGATGAAAGGCAAAGTTAACCACGGCGGGATTTGAACTCAGATCGTAAAGGGACATAACTATGCTAGAAAGCATGGCGTCAAACCCTCTACCGATACTGCCAATTCACCGCCCTTAGTATATATAGAGTCATGTGAATGTTAAAGGCTTAATTCTGTTTCTATTCAAATATACAGTATGTGGAACCGAACCAAGGTGCCTTACTACTTTTCCGTCGTCCTCGGAGAAATCGACCTATACCAGGGACTGATGAATGGCACACGAATCCCAGTGGACCAGATTGTCATGCCAGAACACATGAAG
The DNA here is from genome assembly GCA_964016885.1 of Eledone cirrhosa. Taxonomy (NCBI): domain Eukaryota; kingdom Metazoa; phylum Mollusca; class Cephalopoda; order Octopoda; family Eledonidae; genus Eledone; species Eledone cirrhosa. The sequence goes on along the minus strand of OZ024760.1, from coordinate 5,025,784 downwards.
CTGGTTGCATTTCAACCCGATCCGGATATTGCCTTGCTCCACCTGAGACACCCCGTGGCATCCAGCTTCCGCATCAAACCGATCTGCATGCCGGAGATACCGAAACATGACGAAAGATCCGCCTGTTACTTGACTGGATGGGGCAGCTCCCACAGGCTGGAGAGTAAGTAGCGAGAAGGAGGAGAAGGAGGGGGGAGTGAAACATAAGATAGACAGAGGGGGGAGGAGAAAAGGGGATGAAAGAAAGAGGGGAAGAGAGAAGTAGGAGAGAGGGAGGTAGGGAGAGGGAGTGAAAAATGAGATGGAGAGGGGGGAGAAGAAAAGTGGATGAAAGAAAGAGGGGAGGGGAGAAGAGAGAGAGGAGGGAGAAAGAAGCAGAAGGGGAGAGAGAGGAGAATGGATGAAAGAAAGGAGAAGGAAAGGAAAGGATGGAAGAGAGGAAGAGGGGGAAGAGAAGAATATATGACAGAAAGACTTCTCATCTTCGTAGCATAAACCCTTATTCCACTGTTTGGAATATACTGCCCAGACTGGGGTGTAGAGTCCATCACTTCCTCCCTACTTTCTCTTGTTTGATTTCTATTTTCCACTTCGCTTTTTCTTTTATACTGTAAACATCATATAACCCAAATTCACTTTTTACCCACCACTTGAATCAGTATACTCCTCCTTCAACCCATATTTTGTCTCTCTCTATATATACAGACTGTTACTAGTTTCCTTAGATTGTACTGTTTCATTCTACTGTATGTTGTTACTCTAATATTATCTTTTCTTTCTTTCTATCTGTCTCTCTCAACACCACCCTTCATCACACGTCTCCACCTCCAGATAGTAAACGCAGATACAGCAACTACTTACATGAAGTACGTATGATTATTCGAGACCCCACCAACTGCATAGGTTTCCGACCGCAACCAAACTGGGAGCACAATTTGTGTGCTGGATATATGGAAAGTTCCATCACAGGATGTTACGTAAGTCTTCATTCTTCTTCACCACATATTCCTGAGAGAGTTGTAGGGACAGAGTCCTCAAACACTCCCTTGTCACACATCTGGGACATCATCAGTGATACTATGGTTACATGTGTGTGACAAAAAAACTCTGAGAGACTATATTTATATCTATATTTTTAACTGTTGGTCAATCAATGATAAACATTGATTGCAAACTAAATTAATTATAGAAATATAAAATATACCAAAACGAAAACGAACCCAAGCCAAACAGTGAGCGTGTTTTAGTATATATTTCTGGCAATATTATAACAAGACCTTCCCCAAATATAACACTATAAGTATATATAGAGATTTGGCTTTTAATACCCAAGCCTCATCTGCTACCAATAAATCAATAAAAACAAATGTTCAATATTCTTTTACAGGGTGACAGTGGAGGGGCGTTGATGTGTTGGGAGCCTGACAATCGATGGACTATGGTAGGAATACTGTCAAAGGGACGCTACAATTGTGCAGCCAATTCACCAAATATCTTCACAAAGATATCATCCATGCGCGAGTGGATCGAGAGATCCATAGGTTGGACGACCGAGTCCCAAAACTGAAGATCCACAACGGACTAATATGGTGTACAGGTGGACTGATGTGTTACTTGGCTGACTGGCTGGCTGACTGGTTAGTGTAGGCTGCTGCAGAGAGGGTGAGGGTGAAGACAGGGATTAGCATTTATGATGATGATGTGTAGGGTAAGAAAATACAAGTGATGTTTCAGTAAGCCCCATTCATAAGGACTATAACAATGGATGTGGCTAAAATATATACATGTGGTTAGCAGCCGGACAAAATCTGTGCCCTAATCAGAAAATCTCTTCAGACTATTTCACATGAGGGGTTTCGCTTGAAATGAAACTTTTGATATTTTTTTGTTCCCCCCGCCCCCTGTATTAGTAGCCAAGTAATGATCGAAGTGTGTGTGTATGTATATATATATATTGATAAGCCTGTATATTTTTCCTTTTGTTTTTGTGGGAGGAAGGTCCCTATCTACAACTAATAGACCCTATGCACCCAACAACCTCCTACATGGATTTGAACTCAGCACTACATTAAATGTCTACTGATATATATATATATATATATATATATATATATATATATACAGTGCAGCCACTAACACCAGGCTTGCTATACAACAGGATGATCCCTATTATTTCACAGTATACGTGAGCTAGCCAAAATGGTACAACGCTGGTGTATAGATACCAAGCTGTTTTCAGCACACTGGAAGCCTTATGAATCATACCATATAAAGTGAGGTGTGTATGTATGAAGATCCCGTTAAGGGTGAAAGCAGCGATTCTTTGCTTAAACTTTACTCTGTTATTTTAATAAATATTTGCTCTACGGTTCTAATATATTTGATATATATTTATCCTTATCGAGCCCTCTTTGGATTTTAGTCTTCAAATTTATTATTATTATTACTATATATATATATATATATATATATATATAATTACATGTATATATATGAATATATATAATTACATATATATGTAATTACATGTACCTAATATATATATATATATAATTATGTGTGTGTGCATATATATATAATGTATATACTATATATATATATATATATATAATTACATATGCGTGCATATATATATATATATATAACTTGTACCAGTTCATTGCTTTATCCTCCAATCAAAATTATCCCACTTCCATAAATAAATTTGAACTGGATAAAAAAAAAAGTAAGCAATAAAGATTTAACAACATTACCCCATATGTATTCTGTGTCTCCAGTTGTCTTCAGTAATCTCACAACACGTAGAAATCTATTAATTCTCGATGAACTGAAGGGATAATCTTGTCACATTCATGTGGAAAAATAACGGACAGAGTTACGTCCCTTATCTAATGTAACATTCTACACCAGAGGTTCTATTTTTGGGGCCACCGCCACCCCCCTCACGGCTATGTAATACCTCAGCGCCCCCATCCCACCCTATTTCCAGAGAGACCTGCCTACACACAAATTGCAAATAATATATAATAAATAATAATATATACTATGTATAAACAAATATTATATATTTTTATTTATTTTACTATATATGTATCATTTGATATTTGATATACTATATCATCTCTACCAACCCCTGAGGTCCCAGCGCCCCCCTGGACCTTCTCAACACCCCCTGACCTTTGAGAACCTCTGTTCTATACCAATATCCATGTGCACACATACATGTGTGTATCACACCAATATACACACATCACAAACACACACACACATTTATACTTTCATTTATATATATAGTGTAGGAGGTGAGTTTTATTGTAGCACAATAAAGCAATGCAAATATCGGATAAGTAGCACTCAACAGTTTATTGGACTGGAGTATATATATAAGAAGAAATTAAAAGATGGCTAAAAAAGTTCCATGATTTTATTATGCGCATTTCAAAAACAAATATCATCCAGGGACGATATTTGTTTTTGAAATGCGTATAATAAAAACCATCTTTTTAACCATCTTTTAATTTCTTCTCATATATATATATATATATATATATATATATATATATGTATGTATGAAAAATGGCGTGCTGCGTGGTTGCACATGGGTTACATATGAATAAAATTAGTCCTTCATCAGTGATCTTCCAACCTTCATTGGTATTTCTTCGCTTTAAAGATCATATACCTCTGGTTGGTGCGAGCAATAACTAAAGAAAAGTTATTGGGACATGTAAATTAGGGTGAAGCGAGCGACACATGTAAACAAACGGAGATGGTAATGCAACAGAAAGAGAGGAAGAGGAGAAACAAGTCCGTGATATCTATGAACTTAAGTTCGGTGAAATCAGAGTGGGTGAGATGTGAGCGAGAAAAGAATTTCACATAGGTTAAACGGGAGGAAGTGAGAGGGGGAGAAGCAGAGAGTGAGTGAGTGAAAGTGTGAGGAAGAGGCCAGCCGAGAGTGACCGGCAGAGGGGGGTAAAAAGAAGGTGAGAGATACAGAGAAAGGAGAAGCAGTAAGAAAGAAACAGACAGGTCGCAGTGGAGGAAAAAATATAAATATATGAAAAATGGCGTGCTGCGTGGTTGCACATGGGTTATATATGAATAAAATTAGTCCTTCATCAGTTATCTTCCAACCTTCATTGGTATTTCGCTTTAAAGATCATATACCTCTATATATATATATACACACATATATATATATATATATATACATAAAGGCCCACTTTTGGTCACAAATAACCATAGGATTTGTACCTAGAAAGTTTTCCTCTGAGTCACAAGTCTAGGCAAGGTGTTTTTGTGGAAGACCAGCAGTCGCCTATGCATACCAGTCTCCCCTCTCCACGCCATCCAATGTTGTCCAAGGGAAAGGCAACGGCCAAAACAGCTTAGCACCAGTGATGTCACAACACATTTCTAAAGCTGAGTGAACTTGAGCAACACAAAACAAAGTGTCTTGCTCAAGGACTCAACACTTTGTCTGGCCTGGGAATCGAATTCACAACTTCATGATTGTGTTTCCATCTCTTTAACCACTATATCATCAAACAACAATGGAATGGTTGCTGCGCAATATCGAATCACTCTAGGTTGGGCAGCTTTCAACAAGAACAAGGAAGTACTAACATCAAAACAAGTTTCCTATCGTTTGAAGGCTAAGATCTTTGATATTTACATCCTACCAGTTGTGTTATATGGTCTTGACTGAGTTAATTGGACAACAAGGTCACTTCAGAAGCTCTCTACGTTCCAGAACCACATCATGAGACTTATGACTGGCAAGTGGCTCAGTGACTGTATCTCTATCAGTGAGGTGCTCAACATTACCAAACTTAGACCAATTACATAAATTGTCAAATCAAGAGTACTTAAACTATACAACCATATAAAAAGATCAACGCGTGGTGTGAGTAGGTTATGCCTGGAAGGAAGGTTGGCTGGTAAGAGAAGCAGAGGCTGGCAGCCAAAACGATGGCTTGACAATGTCAATTTATGGACTGGACTTGATCTTTGCTCTTTGAACTCTGCTGTTGGTGTTCAAAGTTTGTAGAAAGAGATATCACATTAATGCGCAGTCTGCAACTGGCGGAGCTTAGCATCACAAGAAACACTATATATTTGTATGCATATATATAAATATATATACATACAAATATATTTATATATCAACAACATAGAGACAAGAGGCCACAAGTGTCTTTTGACTAGGACAGCAAAGCAAGTACGTGAGCAAATAACAAGTCTTATAATTGGAAACAGGATAACATATGTTGCAGGAAAATTGTGCAAGGAAATATAAGTAGACTTTTGTCAAAATAGAGAGAGAGAGAGAGATTTGTCATGCTGGTAAGTAAACTGTTAGTTAATCAAAGGAGCATGCAGCATTACAATAATAAAAGTAATAAATAGCAAAAGTACATGCAGAAAAAAAAACCAAAATACATGGGATGAATGAAGAGAAGCTTCTATCTTCCTCTTCAGCCACTACTGTGCAATGCAATTTTGTGCCTAAGGGTGGTATTGAATAACATTGAGCCCCGGTTGCATGACAGCTTAGAACAAGATGTCCTGTCTCTATGCTGTTGTGATGTCTCATATGCATCTTTCAGTAAAGACACCCAATGGGTAAGTGGTGCTGCTGGTGTTGAACCAGGTGCCATTAAATCCATCGTCTATGTAGCTGACAAAATTTGAACTCAGAAGTGACAGAATTGGAAGTGACAGAATTGGGACTGGGTCAACAAGATCAACAACAGTAGTAGTAGCAGCAAGATCAACAACAGTAGTAGTAGCAGCAAGATCAACAACAGTAGTAGTAGCAGCAAGATCAACAACAATAGTAGTAGTAGCAAGATCAACAACAGTAGTAGTAGTAGCAAGATCAACAAGGGCAGTAGTAGTAGTAGCAAGATCAACAACAGCAGTAGTAGCAGCAAGATCAACAACAGTAGTAGTAGCAGCAGCAAGATCAACAACAATAGTAGTAGTAGCAAGATCAACAACAGTAGTAGTAGTAGCAAGATCAACAACAGTAGTAGTAGTAGCAAGATCAACAACAGTAGTAGTAGTAGCAAGATCAACAACAGTAGTAGTAGTAGCAAGATCAACAACAGTAGTAGTAGTAGCAAGATCAACAACAGTAGTAGTAGTAGCAAGATCAACAACAGTAGTAGTAGTAGCAAGATCAACAGCAGGATCAACAGTGACATCAAAATCAACAATAGCAGTGGTAGTAGTAAGAACAACAGCAGTAGCAGTAGTAGTAGTAGCAGCAGCAGCAAGATCAACAACAGCAGTGGTAGTAGCAAGATCAACAACAGTAGTAGTAGTAGCAAGATCAACAACAGTAGTAGTAGTAGCAAGATCAACAACAGTAGTAGTAGTAGCAAGATCAACAACAGTAGTAGTAGTAGCAAGATCAACAGCAGGATCAACAGTGACATCAAAATCAACAATAGCAGTGGTAGTAGCAAGAACAACAGCAGTAGCAGTAGTAGTAGTAGTAGCAGCAGCAGCAGCAAGATCAACAACAGCAGTGGTAGTAGCAAGATCAACAACAGTAGTAGTAGTAGTAGCAGCAGCAGCAAGATCAACAACAGTAGTAGTAGCAGCAAAATCAACAGCAGGATCAACAGTGACATCAAAATCAACAGCAGTGGTAGTAGCAAGATCAACAATAGTAGTAGTAGTAGCAGCAGCAAGATCAACAACAGTAGTAGTAGTAGCAAGATCAACAATAGTAGTAGTAGTAGTAGTAGTAGTAGTAGCAGCAGCAAGATCAACAACAGTAGTAGTAGCAGCAAAATCAACAGCAGGATCAACAGTGACATCAAAATCAACAACAGCAGTGGTAGTAGCAAGATCAACAGCAGTAGTAGTAGCAGCAGCAAGATCAACAACATCAGCAGCAATAGTAGCAAGATCAACAACAGTAACAGCAGCAGTAGTAGCAGTAGCAAATTCAACAACAGCAGCAGCAGCAATAACAGCAGTAGTAGTAATAGTAGTAGTAGCAAGATCAGCAACAACAGTAGCAGTAATGAAAGGATGCGGTACCACATTCATTTAACCCTTTAGCATTTAAACCGGCTGTATCATGCCAGAATTCTTTCACCTCTTTCTGTTCAAACCGGCTGCTCATACTGATGTTAAGGTATTTTTCTCAAAATAAATAATATCAAAATCTCAAAGATTCGATATCATGTGAGATAAAGCCTTTGCCACAAAAATACAATAGTATATATAGAATAATGTAAATGCTAAAGGGTTAATAGAACAAAAAACCCTATATAGAAAAGAAGAAAAAATACACAAAAAATACAGATCTTATAAATTTTTACTTTTATTATTTTGAGCATTTTCTTAGATATTTTATACAATATTTTGTTATCTGGTTAAAAATATTTTATATAATACGTGTGTGTGCATATATGTACATGTGCGTGTATATATATACACACACACATACATGTGTGTGTGTGTGTATGTGTATGTATATATATATACTTTGACTAGGAAAAACAGTTTAAAGTCAGATTGTAGGCCACCTAAAAAATGGAGTGGCTCCTCTGTTAGGGTTTAACTAAGTACTATACCAACTCTGCACCTAAACATGCATTGAGCACTATCCTGCTCCATGGTCTTCCCAGTCTCTGTACCACAAACAGTTCATATATATATATGAAGGAGTCAGGTCCCCAAAATCTGAGCTCCTGCTGTTTCAACAGTTAGTTCCAAACTAGCTGTTGAAATGGCAGGAGCTCATCAGCTGAGGTCCCGACTCCTTCATATTACCACACTCTACTAACCCAAGTATCAAGTACTCTGGTGAGTAATTGTCTAACAGGTTTTTACTGCATCCATTCTGATATATATATATATATTATATATATATATATACACACATACACATGTATATAAATATTTGAAAAATAAACTGAAAATATGGTTCCTTACCACAGGCACACAGCCATACATTTTGGAAAGTGGGGATGTAGTTGTTTAGTTGAAGCTTCAGTACTGAGCAGGTCCTTATTTTATTGGCACTCCTGTCCCCAACCCATCCTCCCCCACCAAACCAGGAAATATCAAAAGTAAAATCAACCTTGGTGAGATTTGAGCCCAGAACACATTGGGATGTAAAGGGAATTTCTACAAAGATGACATGTCACTCTTACTAGTCTGAATACTATGTGCAGACATAATTACATGTATAACATAAATGCAGGTATGGCATAAATGTGTATGACCTGAATATATGTGTGACTTAACCCTTTAGCATTTAAACCGGTTGTATCCAGAATTCTCTCACCTCTTTCTGTTCAAACCAGCTGTAATCAGCCACGCATACCAATTTTAAGATATTGTTCTCAAAATAACTATTAAAATCTCATAGCTTCGATATTATGTGAGATAATTATGTGAAATAAAGTGTTTACCGTGAAAATACAATAGTAAATATAGAGTAATGTAAATGCTAAAGGGTTAAACTGTTCAAACTGGCTGTAACCGGCCACTCATACAGATGTTAAGATATTGTCCTCATAAATAAATAAGATCAAAATCTCATAGATTCAATATTGTTTCTACTTTTTGGCTCAAGGCCAGCAATTACTCCAGTACATTACTGGTGCTTTATTTTATCAACCCCGTAAGGATGAAAGGCAAAGTTAACCTCGGTGGGATTTGAACTCAGAACATAAAGGACCATAACTCCATGCTGCAAAGCGTGGTGTCTGACGCTCTACCGATACTGCCAAACCACCGCCCTTAGATTCAATATCATGTGGGATAATTATGTGAGGTAAAGCCTTTACCATGAAAATACAATAGTAAATATAGAGTAATGTAAATGCTAAAGGGTTAAATAGTAGTATGACAATACACGGGTGCAAAACAGCACACATGTATATGTTGTATATATATATATATATATATACATGTATGACATTCACACATGCACAACAATACATGATAGTATATGTGACATCAATACATGTGATAGTATATATACATGTGTGGCTTAAATACATCTATGACACTATATACTTATGAGATACATGTATGACAATATACATCAATATATGACAGTATACATGTGGCAGTAAATATTTTACATGTATGATTAGTATATGCTTATGACATAAATACATGTGACTGTACATCTATGACGAGCACGACAGTGTACATGTATGACACATACATGTATACAATATATTGTATGACAAATACATGTGACTACACATATATAGCAATGTATTGTATGACATAAATACATGTGATTGTATACATCTATGACATAGATGTATAATATATTTTGACAAATACATGTGACAGTATACATGTATGACATACATCTATAACAATATATTTTATGACATAAATACATGTATGACAGAGAGAGAGAGAGAGAGAGAGAGAGAGAGAGAGAAACAATATGAGTACCAGAACACCTACACATTTCTTTCCTCTATTATTCCTTGTATGTTCTCTTTATTTTTGCAGATTTTGGGGTTTTTTTTAGGAGATTAAGGAGAAGGGTGGATTTAGGGGTGGTGGTCATACAAATAAATATCTAACCCTTTAGCATTTAAACCACCCATATCCGGCCAAAATCCTCTCACCTTTTTCTGTTCAAACCAGCCATAACCGGCCACCCATGGTATTGTTCTCAAAATAAATAATATCAAAATCTCATAGATTCAATATTATGTGAAATAAAGTGGTATTTACCACGAAAATACAATAGTAAATATAGGGAAATGCAAATGCTAAAGGTTTAGTAAAAAAAAAACAAAAAAAAAAACAAAAAAAAGTACAACTACAATAGTCAATCAAGTCTAATTTTGCTATCATGGAAACTGCCCCCCCCCCCCCTGATTTAGGCAGAGAGGGATACAACTGTGTCCACGATCTTTTTTGAGTGCCTCCAAAACTGGTGGGGAATGTAGGAGGACTAAAGACATACTAAAATCAGAAACCTGGCTCGAATGCTTGCAAAAGAATCGGCACCATCAGAGGGAACCTTGGTGCAAGATGGTGGTGTTAAAATGGGTGATAGGTGATGACAACCACCCAAGCAAACAGGCCAGTGGGTTTTGAACTTAGAATGCAAAGAGCCATAACAACTACCACAGAGTATATTTTGTTTGACACTAACAATTCCCCCAAATCAACTGCCATGAACTAGTATTTTACTTTGTTGACCCCTGAGAGAATGAAAGAATGACCTCAACAGGATTTGAACTCAGGACAAATACCACAAACCATTTAGAGTTCTGTATATTTCACGTTGGAATTACTCTGATGAGCTTACCTCTTTGTTGCCTCATTTTCATGAGTTTAACCCTTTAGCATTTAAACCAGCCGTATCAGGCCAGAATTCTCTCACCCCTTTCTGTTTAAACCGGCCGTAACTTGCCACTCACACTGATATTAAGGTATTGTTCTCAAAATAAATATCAAAATCTCATACATTTGATATTATGTAAGGTAAAGCTTTTGTCATGAAAATATAATAGTAATCTAAATGCTAAAGGGTTAGAGGTAATACCAGATTTATGGCTTGGTCTTGTCCCTTTACTGTTGAAGTTCTTAAATGTATGATAATTGTAAATTCTATTCTGATAGTATTTTTCCATCACACATATCACCATTGGTATTCTCTTCCAGCTTCTCACTTTTCTCACCACTATAATTTTCAAATATTCAAAAGCAACATCAATCATCATCCTCTTTCTCCTTGAATTATGTCCTCTCTGTCTTGTCCTTTTCCCTTCTCTGTAACCCCTTGCATTTTTGCAGCTTTATTGCCTTGTTTTGGGTGAAAAAAAACCAAAAAAACATCAAGTCGCCATCCAATCCTAATTTAATAAATACTTAAATAAGACAGCAAATTAGCTGAGTTGTTAGATCATAAGACAAAATGATTTTCAGTATTTGTTCTGGTTCTCTGTTCCAAGTTCAAATTCCATGACAGTCAATTTTGCTTTTTATCAGTACAAGTTCATAAATGAAGAATACACAACCGTATTAACTGTAGTGCTCACCACAAGAACAATAATAATTTGCAATTTAGGCACAAAGCCAGCAATTTAACCTTTACCATGCTAGATACTTTTATGAATTATTTCCCTTGACACTGACATTATGTTTTAAGGAGAGATTACTCTATCGGCAACATAATGCGCCTGTAGCATCCAGACGGTTAAATTAAGAGAAAGTCAACTACAGTATTCGACACCAGTATTCGACTGGTACTTTATTTTATTGACCTTGGAAAAATGAAGGACTATGCTTACCCCCAACAGGATTTGAATTCAGATTGTAAACAGCCAGAACAAAGACTACTAAACATTTGTCTGATGCCTTAACAACTTTACCAATCTACCATCCTCTTAATAGCGATGATGATTTCTCACAAGGCCAGAAACATCGGGGGAAAAAGTGGTTTATCGAATAAATTAACCCCTTGTACATGACAGGTACTATATTTTATGTGTAATAAATGATTCTTTAAAAAAAAACAAAGAGAAAAATCAAACTTTTAAAAAAATACATAAAAAAAAAGGAAAGACTGTTTTAATTCAATTTATACAAAAACATTTCACAAGATTTCTTCTCAATTGTTGAAATTTAGAGTTTTGTTTTTGATGCTCTCATCTCCTTTACACACACACACACACGTGTGTGTGTGTGTGAGTATATATATATATATATATATATATATATATATATATATATATACACATACATTTATATATGCACATATATATATATATATAGACACACACACACATATATATATATATATATATATATATACACACACATATAATATATATAATATACACACACATATAATATATATAATATACACACACATATAATATATATACATATATATAATATACATACTCATTATATGTCTATATATAAACACCACCAATACCACCACAACAACACTGCTTATAATGCAAACAAGAGCTTACATTTACAAATACATGCACATACTAACACACAGTATCACAAAACACAAGTTTCATGTTCACTATTACATGTAAACTGGGATAATTGCTGGCCTTGTGCCAAAAGTAGAAACTATTATTACATGTAAATGTATGTGGTTGGTGTTAGGAAAGTCATCCAGCTGTAACCCCCCCCACCCCCAAAAAAGAAAATACAACCAAAATGTAGCTCCATTTGAGCAAGGCTCAGCGTGACCAACTGGCCAGACTTGCCTCAGTGTGGACGCTCCGTCTGACCCATGCAAGCATGGAAAATAAGACGTTAAACGATGACTGTCTCGTCGTGAGACAAATCAGATCAGGTGACCATGTCTTGCTCATACAGAACTCTTTCTGGCTTGGTTTCTATGGCTGAATGCCCATCCTAATGCCAACCACATTTACAATGTAGACTGGCTGCTTTTATATCATGGCAGCAAAATGATCAACTAACAGTTTGGTCTGGGCATATTTTCATTGTCACCAGCACGACCATCTTACAAAGAAAACCAAGTGCTTTCTGTTGTCACTAACACAACTACCATTACAATACACATCCATATATATATATACACATACATAGATTAACAATATACATCAATCAAAGCATGCATACTACATTTCTCTTCGGCCTTCACACACCCCCCTACATTTATTCACATCCAACATCACACCACAAACATCATCCAATCTACCCTTCACACATCCTTTATATTCACTACCCATGCCTCATTACCATCCAACATCACACTACATACACAAACATCATCCAATCTACCCCTCACACATCCTTTATATTCACTACCCATGCCTCATTACCATCCAACATCACACTACATACACAAACATCATCCAATCTACCCCTCACACATCCTTTATATTCACTACCCATGTCTCATTACCATCCAACATCACACTACATACACAAACATCATACAATCTACCCCTCACACATCCTTTATATTCACTACCCGTGCCTCATTACCATCTAACATCACACTACATACACAAACATCATACAATCTACCCCTCACACATCCTTTATATTCACTACCCGTGCCTCATTACCATCTAACATCACACTACATACACAAACATCATCCAATCTACCCTTCACACATCCTTTATATTCACTACCCATGCCTCACTATCAACATCATACTTTGTACACGGGCATCATACAAGTTACACTTCAATACCTATATTTCATTTACATCACGCATACATACTTTTTACTCATTAGACTGTGGCAATACTGGAGCACTGCTTTAATATGTTGAGACATTTTCCCTTCTTTTTTTCAGATGAAGCGACAGCTCCCGGTGTCAGTTTCCATAGATATATACATAGTTATAAATAATATACACATACCTATGCATGTATACACACACACATATATATATATATATATATATATATATTACATACACACACAGATAGACACATGCATGCATGCATATATATATATATATATAGATGTGGGTCACCTGATTTGTCTCATAATGTGACAATCTCTGTAGTTCAAGCAAGCATGTCAAATAGACAGTAAATGGTGTTGATACATACACATATATACACATATGTATAAATACACACACACACACATATATATATATATATATATATATATAAAAATATACATATATGCACACACATAAATATACATATATAAATATACACATATATAAATATACATATATATATACACACACATATATATAAATATACATATATATATATATATATATACCTATATAAATATAAACATCCATAAAAATGTATATAGATACATATATATACATGTAAATGTGTGTGTATGTATGTATATATATATATATATATATATATACACACACATACATATAGCTGATGCTACTCTCTTACAAGATTTGGATGCTATATACAGATGGACTGAGGACAACAATATGAAGTTTAATGCTGGAAAATGTCAAGCATTTCACTATCAACCCACAAACACAAGGCCTCTTCCACAAAACTACACTGAACTAGGAAGTCCCTCAAGTCAAAATGGGACCAAGGTATTGACATGAGCAATGATGCATTCTTCCAAGCACACATCACCAGACATCACCAAAATGGCAGGAATTTTCTGACAACTGGCTGGTTGAATTCTGAAGACATTCAGGACAAGATACTGGTCCTCTGGAGGACATTTGTCTTCAGCCAACCCGACTTATTACGCTCAGCAGTGGTTGCCCCACAGTGTCAAACTATCTGCAGAACTTGAAGCAATCCAACAAAGCTACACCAAGAGGATTGCCTCAATGAAGAAGATGAGCTGCTGGGAGAGGTTGAAAGATCTAAAGCTCAATTCGCTGGAATGAAGACGTGAGAAATATGTAGTGATATACATATGGAAGATCCTGGAAGGACTAGCAAACTTTGGCATTGAGAGCTGGACCAACCCTTGAACAGGATGTAACTGTGTAAGTGCCAAAGGTTTCAGCCTACACATTATAGAGTAAGGATCAGATACTGCAATAACATAGGGTTCAAAGACTCTAGCCTTTTAATAAGCTGCCAAAAAAAACTTGAGTGATCTACATAGTGTTGCTGCATTCAAAAAACATCTCAACATTCTGCTTATCAATATCTCAGATGAACCCACAACACAAGATGAAGTACAAATAAGGGCAGCAGTGATACACTCCCTCTTATGTCAATGGTCAACCAAGGAAGGCTGGCTATAGAAAGTGTAGTGGCAATGGCAGTGCCCCAGCATGGCCTCAACCAGTCGGCTAGAACAGGTAAAAGAGTACACACAGACACACACACATATACCAAAATTCATCAAGACAGAAAGAGATCCCATATAAATTCAAAGGTACCCTGGACAAATTCCTTGAAGAAATCCTGGATAAACCCCTTACACCTAGATATGTCTCTGAAAACAACTTTTTACTAGAGTGGGCCACAATATCCAAAACATGACTAGGTTATGAACTCATAATCTGAAAGACTACACCAGGTGGTGCTATTAAGTTAGCCATGGTCTGGACCAACACTTGCCGAAAATTATACACACACACACACATCATCATCATCATTTTACTTCCGCTTTTCCCTGCTTGCAAGGGTGGGACAGGAACTGATTCTGGCTTGATTTCTACAGCTGGATGCCCTTCCTAACACCAACCTCATTTACAGTGAGTGCTGGGTGCTTTTTTGCCGTGGCACCTCCAGTGGAATGATATGGACCCCAGTCCCTATCATCTCATTTCTACAGCTGAGTAAACTGGAGCAACGTGAAATATAGTGTCTTGCTCAAGGAAACAACACATCACCCGGTCTGAGAATTGAAGTCACAACTTTTCGATTGCAAGGCCAATGCTCTAACCACTAAGCCATGTGCCTCCATATATATATATATATATATACACACACATGCACATATATATATATACATACACATATATACATACATATACACATATAGATAAACAGTATATACATACATACAAAATTATATATATATATATATGTATACACACACACACACACACATATATATACATACACACACATACATACATATACACATATAGATAAACAGTATATACATACATACAAAATTATATATATATATGTATACACATACACACACATATATATATACACACATATATACAGACACACACATATATATACACACATACACACAAATTATATATTATATATATATATATATATATATATATATATATACACACACACACACATTAGCTTGCTATAAAACTACTTCTAATATAACTGATATTGTGGTAGCAGTAAAGTGATTGTAACAATTGTGGTGGCAATAGTGGTGTTTGTAGTAGTAGTAGTAGTAGTAATAGTAATTGTGGTAGTAGTTCTTACCACCACTACCACAGTCATCAATTCCCCCACTACAGCACATCAGCTTCTCCTTCCTAACTGCCCACTCCAGCCAAAACCCACTTAAATCCCCCCTCCCCCACAAAAAAAAAAAAAAAACCACTCATTCACTTACTCCAGCAGGCATCCCGCTACGATGAAATCTCGTATTTGCCATAACCAAGGCTGAGCAGAATCTCATCAATGCAGACATCATCGCTACCACAGGTGTCAATGAGAATGACAGGGACCACACTGTCAGTCCACGATGCTGCCCCTGATCCTAATTCTGTTGCTGTTGGGGCTGGCATTTCCTTGGCAATGCAAGCAAAGCATTTGTCACTGACCAATTCAAAGAACTTGTACTTTGCTGCCTCTGACCAGGTCTCACGTTTCACTGGGATAAAATCTGAAAAAAAAAAATATATATATATTATATCATCATCATCACCGTTTTACGTCCATTTTTCCACGCTAGAATGGGTTAGACGGGTTGTCCTGTTATGGGCAGTGCCCGGTCGGCCGACCTTGCCTTGCTCATATGGAAACTGATTTTGGCTTGATTTTTACAGCTGGATGCCCTTCCTAACACCAACCTCATTTACAGTGAGTGCTGGGTGCTTTTTTTCCGTGGCATCTACATGTCCACTTTGCAGTGGGAGTGGGGGGGGGGGGGGGCATGTTGTCTATATGCTTCAGCTTCATCATCATCATCATTTAACGTCCATCTTCCACGCTGGCATGGTATATATATATATGAAAATGAGTTGTTTCATAAAACCCAAAAAAGACCAGATGTGCTACAGGGGTGAAAGAATAAGGAAAAGAAATTGAAAATGCAACTGGAGTCTTTTAAGAATATTTATTTATTTACCGGTTTCACAGTTCTTATGCTTTTCAAAAGTAAAATTGAGATGGAGTGTTTGTGTTTCTGTTGTGATTTGACCACAATAGATCGTTCTTCAAACTGACCGACAGTGAATCATATGTAACATGTTATTAAATATGTTATGATGTGACACTGATTCTTTGTTCCTTTATTCTTATGCTATTATACTCTGCTCTGCGCGAGCATTGAGTGCTCACCCGGCATACTGCCTACGGATGCAATTATCTTGCACCTATACACTTATACACCTATATATATATATATATTGCACCTATACACTTATACACCTATATATATATATATATCTCACACCTATACATTTATACACCTATATATATATATATATATTGCACCTATACACTTATACACCTATATATATATATCTTACACCTATACACTTATACACCTATATATATATATCTTACACCTATACACTTATACACCTATATATATATATCTTACACCTATACACCTATATATATATATATCTTACACCTATACACCTATATATATATATCTTACACCTATACACCTATATATATATATCTTACACCTATACACCTATATATATATATCTTACACCTATACACCTATATATATATATCTTACACCTATACACCTATATATATATATCTTACACCTATACACCTATATATATATATCTTACACCTATACACCTATATATATATCTCTCACACCTATACACTTATACACCTATATATATATATATCTTACACCTATACACTTATACACCTATATATATATCTTACACCTATACACTTATACACCTATATATATATCTCTCACACCTATACACTTATACACATATATATATATATTGCACCTATACACCTATATATATATATATATATTGCACCTATACACCTATACACCTATATATATATATATATATTGCACCTATACACATACACCTATATATATATCTTACACCTATACACCTATATATATATCTTACACCTATACACTTATACACCTATATATATATATCTTACACCTATACACTTATACACCTATATATATATATCTTACACCTATACACTTATACACCTATATATATATATATATATATATCTTACACCTATACACTTATACACCTATATATATATATCTTACACCTATACACTTATACACCTATATATATATATATATATATATATTGCACCTATACACTTATACACCTATATATATATATATATATATATATAAACGAATGCTGTAACAGCAAATCGGACCGAGGAAACAATGTTTCCATTGGTCTTTCCAATTGCTAATACTAACTATCGGTCGCAACTCCAGGTAGGAGCAACGTGAAATAAAGTGTCTTGCTCAAGGACATAACGCATCGCCTGGTCCAGGAATCGAACTGACAACCTCACGATTGCGAATCCAGTTCTCTAACCAATCAG
This sequence comes from Eledone cirrhosa, assembly GCA_964016885.1. Lineage (NCBI taxonomy): Eukaryota > Metazoa > Mollusca > Cephalopoda > Octopoda > Eledonidae > Eledone > Eledone cirrhosa. The sequence continues at coordinate 5,007,587 of OZ024760.1, read as the reverse complement.
CCTCATGCCTTCACATGTAACTAAACGACAACAAATTCATATAAAAACAACAATTGTTTCTACTTTAGGCACAAGGCCAGCAATTACCCAGTGCATTACTGGTACTTTATTTTAATCGACCCCGTAAGGATGAAAGGCAAAGTTAACCTCGGCAGGATTTGAACTCAGAATGGCAAGGGCTGTAACTCTATGCATCAAAGCATGGCGCCGACCCTCTACCGATACTGCCAATCCACCGCCCTTATAAAAACAACAATGCTAATTAATAATGAACAAAGGGTCCTTACTGTGTAGTTTACATGTGATAGATTGATATGGAAGAGCCCAAAACTCTTCTGGAAGGGGCTGTAAGTTCCCAGTGTATTCCAGGTTGTATCCACCATAATCAGCATACCAGACAAGCTGAAAGTAAAGAGAAAGTGAGTGAGGAACAGAATATCAGCTACCATTATTGGAGGTGTGTGGCCTAGTGGTAAGGGTATTGGACTTACGATCATAATGCCATGGGTTCGATTCCTGGGCTGCGTTGTCTTCTTGAGTAAAACACTTCATTTCACATTGCCCCAATATACTCATATGAAAATGAGTACCAACAATAGCTGGGGGATTAATACTGAGAATATATATGATCTTGCAACCATAGATACTCCAAAAAAGACAAGACAGTCATGGCTGGAAAGCCTTGTGGCCATAGACATACCCTGCGATGTTTGGCATCCTGTTCACGGGGAGTCTTGTACTCTCAGTTGCTTTACGTCACTGAAACTGGGATAAGCACCGGCTTGATGAGCTTTTGGGCTTGTGACCGACTTTAACCCTGCAATGGACTGGCATCCTGTCCAGGGGGAAGTCTTTTATTCTCAGTTGCTTCACACCATGGAAACCAGGATAAGCACTGGCTTGATGAGCCTCTAGGCTTGAGACATACTTTAGACTTAGGCATCATCACAGGAGTGTCAAAATCAGTAGAACCTTGGAAGAAATGCTTTGAAGTATTTCTTCTGTCTGAGTTCACAGCCCACTGAGGTCAACTTTGCCTTTCATCCTTCTGGTGATGATAAAATAAAGTATCATTCAAGAACTGGGATTGATATAATCAACTTTCCTTGTCTTTTTCTTCACCCATTTATTCCTGAGAGGGTTGTAGGGGGGCAGAGTCTTAAATCACAACTATTAGAGAGTTCTGTCAGAAGTAAGTGTCTACAAACTTCACCCATTTATTCCTGAGAGGGTTGTAGGGGCAGAGTCTTAAATCACAACTATTAGAGAGTTCTGTCAGAAGTAAGTGTCTACAAACTTCACCCATTTATTCCTGAGAGGCTTGTGGTGAGCCGAGTCTTAAAACACAACTTCCAGAGAGCCCTATCAGTAGCAACTGTCTGGAGTCTGTGTGTGTGTGGGGGGGGGGGGGACAAGTCTTAAAACACGACTTCCAGAGAGTCCTATCAGTAGCAACTGTCTGGAGTCTGTGTGTGTGTGGGGGGGGGGGACAAGTCTTAAAACACGACTTCCAGAGAGCCCTATCAGTAGCAACTGTGTGTGTGTGGGGGGGGGGCAAAGTCTTAAAACACAACTTCTAGAGTTTTGGGGCTTTATATTTGATAAAATTATTACTATTATAACACCCCCCCCCCCCCCACCCCACACACACCACTACAATCCCCTACAATTATTGCCAGAATAACCAACCTTACAACCACACCCCACCCCCCATACAACCACCAATCAGCCTAATCCCTACCTCCACAATCATCATCATCACAATTGCCACTATCGCAATAATCTGCTCAACTCTTAGCAGAAAATATTCTAAATCAGGTATGTTAGTTCAAATGTTTATAGTATCATTAGTGGTGGACAGATAGTTGTGAACATTTACAGTAATGTAAAGACTTACATTTTTAATGTGATGTAGTCATAGTGCTGTTTTGTACTTTTCAAGAATGCATTTACTAATGTGGTTTCATGAAGTTTGTTAATTCAATTCAAATGTTTATAGTATCTTTACTAGTAAACAAATTATGTGAAATTTTATAGTGTAAGAGTATTAGACTTTAATTTTTAATGTGATGCACTCACAGTGCTGTTTTGTATTTCTATAAGAATGTCTTGCTGATGTGGTTTCCGGTCATACAGGACTTACAGAGTTAATCTTCATCATCCTCATCGTTTAACATCCATTTTCCATGCCAGCATGGGTATCTTTATCAAGTTAATAGAAGCAAATAGAAGTGAGCTACTTACATAACTTGTGGCATCACATGGTGAAGTTGGAACCACCCGATACCAAATGTCATCAATGCTTGCAGCATATGGATGTGACAGCAGAATATCATCTTGTGTCAATTTGACAGGCTGAAACAAAGAACAGAAACTTTCTCATACATACATTGATGGAACCTACTAAAGTAGGCATGGGCAACCTTTTTTGAAAAGTGGGCCACCTGAGATATGGCTCATCATCAGGCTGGCCGCAAGCACTACTATACATTCGTGCTGACATTTAAAAAAAGGGCAGTAACTCGGGTTGTTTTGATTTGTTTCTTCAGAATTCATACATGTTCTTTTCCTCGATCGTAAAAATGATAGAAAGATAAATTACGATTGAAAAGTTGGGGTAAAAAAATCAGAAAGATTCCACTTAGGTTACTTAGTCGAGCCATTCAGAAAGCTTCGCGGGCCGCAGGTTGCCCATGACTATACTAAAACATGGTAGAATAAATGGTTCAAACGTCGGCTTTGTAATTATTAGGTCTCAGATTCAATCCCACTCTATGGTATCTTGGTACTGGTCTCATTTATCATAGGCACAGGTCAACCTGTGGATTATGATTGAAATTGAGTAGACAGAAATTGTTTAGGGGCCTGTCGGATCAACTGTACCTGTAATTTAAAGGACTAGATTTGTCTCACACTGTGTTTGATATTCTTTGACTCTGAGAAACATTTGCAATGGTTATTTAAAATTTTTTTAATGAATGTTTCAAATCTTTTAACCATCATTTACCATGTAAGTGCATGTAGTATTTGGTTCAAAGTTAAATTTAGAACTGCACAAAATTAGATTTATAACTGCATGAAATTAAATTTAGAACTGCAGAAAATTAGATTTAGAACTGCAGAAAATTAGATTTAGAACTGCAGAAAATTAGATTTATAATTGCATGTTAAAATGACCACTACCCTATTAGGTAGGGACACATTGTAACTCTTTGTTTAGAAATAACTGGAGAGTGAGTGAAAAGGTACAACTGACCATTGAGATGGTGTTCATCTTTTCAGTCAATCTGTTGGTAAAATCATCTCGGTCGTTGAGAAAATCAAAGGGAATAATCTGGAAGGATATTTTCAAATCAAACTTTATAAAAAAAATGGAGGAAGAAGAGAGATACAGAGAGAGGGTGAGGAGAGACACAGAGAGAGAGTGAGGAGAGACACACAGAGATGGTGAGGAGAGATACAGAGAGAGGGTAGGGAGAAATACAGAGAGAGGGTGAGGAGAGACACACAGAGAGGGTGAGGAGAGATACAGAGAGAAGGTGAGGAGACACACAGAGAGGGTGAGGAAAGACACGGAGAGGGTGAGGAAAGACACAGAGAGGGTGAGGAAAGACACAGAGAGGAAGATGAGGTGAATGGAGAGAGAGAGAAGAAAGTTACAGAGAGGAGGAGGAGATGAAGGAAGAGAGAAGACTGTTACAGGGAGGAGGAGGAGGAGGAGAGATATACAGAGGAGGATAAAGTGAAGGAAGAGAGAGAAGAAAGATACAAGGGAGGAGAAGGGGGAGGAGGAGGATAAAGTGAAGGAAGAGAGAGAAGAAAGATACAAGGGAGGAGAAGGAGGAGGAGGATAAAGTGAAGGAAGAGAGAGAAGAAAGATACAAGGGAGGAGAAGGAGGAGGAGGAGGATAAAGTGAAGGAAGAGAGAGAAGAAAGTTACAGAGAGGAGAAGGTAATGATGATGATGACATCCAGATACCTTTTCTAACCCCAACCAAACTCTGAACTGTCAAGCAGGTGTGAAACCTCAATTTTCTTTGTTAAAAATCAGAAAAAGCAAAGTTATGTGTATTGCTAGGAGACATAATGCAATGGCTTTCCTACTCCTCAGGGTAGAGAGGGCCCTTCAATTGAGTCAGTAGGGCTAGTGCCACAAAAGATCCACTCAGTACATCTTGTAAGATGGTTAGCAATAGGAACAGCATACTGCTGTAGAAAACATGCCAAAATGGGGTTCAAGAGGACTTTTTGGTTGTGTCAAGGGCACAACCACTATAGTGGCTGGTGAGCTATACAGTAAGTGCACCCAGTACACACTGTAAAGTGGTTAGCAATAAGAAACCATGCCAAACAAAGGGTTAAGAGGACACGATAGCTGTGCATAAACGTAACAACCTCTCTAGTTCTGGTGTTATAAAATGCACTAGGTAAAACTGCAGGCCTCTTGCAAATCTGAGAGGCCAGTAGTTTCTACTGATTTGGTCCATGCTGAACTGTACAACACTTGCTTGGAGAGAGAATGTCTGTTAACCCTTTAGCATTTACATTACTCTATATATACTATTATATTTTTATGGTAAAGGCTCTACCTCACATAGCATTTACATTACTCTATATTTACTATTATATTTTCACATATCAAATTTATGAGATTATTTATGTTGAGAACAATACCTTAACATCACTATGAGCAGCCGGTTACAGCCGGTTTGAACAGAAAGACATATGAGAATTCTGGCCGGATACGGACAGTTTAAATGCTAAAGGGTTAAATGATGATGGTGATGAGTAAAGCTATAACACACAAGCTGATATTTTATTGACTACCAGCTTGTGGGTTATATATCTTTACTTATCAGTTTTTATTGCAAGGTTCACCCACTTGTGTATGATCAGCCATGGTTATATTTTTTTAACTATTGTTTGATGTATTTTTAATTTCATAATGTATGACCAGAATTTTAGTAAATATCATTTAGAACAGAGGCGTGTAACAGGCAACCTGCGGGCCACAATCCGGTCCACCAGACCAGTCTGAGTAGCCCTGATGACCTTGTAAGCTTATTTAGAATTTTTTTGATAACCGTAATACAATTTTCTGTTAGTTAACCTATACTAAAGAGCTTTACTGATAGGGTTATGTGTGTTATAATTTCCTAGTTCCGTGTTATAGAAAGAAGTTGTGGTTTTCATTAGATTACATATTTTTGACAGTGACTGGCCCTAATGGTTGTTCCAATGTTCAAAAGTGGCTTGCCAATGGAATATGTTGCACACCCCTGATTTAGAATATAAATATTGGACTGTCCAGTTACTTATGACTCTCCCTAAATACACTGTATATACTCAAATATAAGCCGAGGAACATGTGACCAAAAAGTTGATTGTAGAAGCGAATAGACATATTCGGGGGCCAATATTTTGACGATTTTTACCAACTTCACAGTCAAAGTAAACAAGGTTTGGATTTTTGCTCATTTCTCAAACATAAATCAGTGGGGTCGGCTATATATACAGTAACTGAGGTGTGTGTGTGTGCGGGGGGGGGGGGGGGGGGTCGTCAATTCTGAAGGGAGATGTAAAATACTAAGTACTGAGACTTACATTGAAATTAGAAGGGCTGTTTATGTACTCAACATAGACAAAAGTCACATTTGGAAGGGGATCCATTTTAAATTGTCCAGGAGGCTTCAACTTCTCGTAGTCAGCCCTTGACCAGACAGCATCAGTATTCGATGATTCACTGCCACAACTACTAATAATAGAGCTAGTTGGGGAAAGAAAGTCATTGGTGTTTGCACTAGCAACTGCTGAAGCTGCCGATGCAGCTGGTGCTTCTAATGTCTTTACCGAGATTTTGTCAGAAGATCTGGGTGGAGTGGGGCTGCCAGACGAGCTAGCAATGATGCCAGAACAAACGCTACTGGTGCTATTGGAAGAGCTGGTTGCATTCTGCAAGGAGAAGCTAGCCGGTGAGTCTGGGGTGTATCCAGACACAGGGGAGGTGTTGCTGCTGCTGTTGCTGGCAGTGGGAGACGTGACGGAGTCCTTTGAGCCAGACTGTTTCATCACTGTCTCCAGTGAGGTCGTTGATTTGAGTGAGAGTTCGGAGAGCGTCACGCTGGAAACAGATTCAGAGCCATCGTGAGCAAAAATACTGAGTAGATCTGTGCCTTCAGATGCTGCATACTCCATCACTGTCTTATTGATGTTGATGTCGTCTTCCCCCACAGTGTCATACAGAACAGCATAGATCTTGTTATCTCTGGAAAAACAGAAAACAAAACATGAAAATACACACTTAGTGTTTTTAAATATAATTATCACTGTGTATGTATGTATCCCTAAAACTCCTAGTGGAGTCATAGAGACACCGTCATGCATACATACATACTGAAAGACATGCCTGCAAACACACACACACATACATATATGACTGAATAAATTTAATGCTTACTTTGTTGCAGTTTCAGCCACACGTCTTGCCAAGTGCCATCTTTATCAGCTTTATCTAGGGCACTTTTAAACCTGGCGGAGCCCAACCCTCTCCAGCTCTGAACACAGCCAATTTTTTCTATAGAAGAAGTATCAACCCCAGTACTGGACTGGTACTTTTTTTTTTATCGACCTCAAAAGGATGAAAGGCAAAGTTGACCCCAGCAGGATTTGAACTCAGCGCGCGCAATAAGATGGGACAAATATCGTAAAGTACTCTATCTGACATCTTAATGACTGACATTTTGCCACCCTGAATGTATGTATACATATGTATGTGTGTATATCATCTCATCATTTTTATGTTCGCTTTTCCATGCTTGCTTAGGTTGGACAGGTCCTCAGCACAGCATCTCTCCACTTGTCGCGTTCCTCTGTCATCTTAGCAATTTGGGTCCGCTCTAACAACCTCTGCCCAGGTCTTTGTCAATAAGAGTTGAAATTAATGCATGCAAGATTTCACAGCTCTAGCATCAATCCTTCATAGACAGCCTGTGAAATTTTCAGACAACCCTCATACATACACGGCGCACATGCAAACATACATATATACTGAAAGACATACATACATACTGAAAGACATGCCTGCAAACACACACACACACACATATATATGACTGAATAAATTTAATGCTTACTTTGTTGCAGTTTCAGCTACACATGTCTTGCCAAGTGCCACCTTTATCAGCTTGTCAATCGCAACTATATTACAAGAATATTGCTCTAAACCAGCAAGAACACAAGGTATGGCCTGAAAAAAAAGGAAAAAATTAAATAATTTAAATTCCTTATAAAATCGTATGATCCCTTAACTACTAATGGAGTCATAGGGGCACCGTAGTGGTATACGGTGTTCCTTGGGCAATTTAAGCCTGGAGGAGCCCATCCCACTCCAGGTCTGAACATAGCAGATTTCTTCCAGAGAACTATAGAAAGTGAGAGGAAGAATCAACTGCAATACTAAACTGATACTTTATTTATTCACCTCGAAAGGATGAAAGACAAAGTTGACCTTGAATTTCTTATAGCAGCAACCTCTATATACATTAAATTGCGATGACCTTGTAATGGTGTCTGCCTTAACCCCTGCCACATCCTTGGTATACCTTTCCTGTCTAACCCATGCAAGCATGGAAAATGATGATGATGATGATGATGATGATGATGATGATGTAGTTTTTAACTCTTTAGCATTTACATTACTCTATATATACTATTGTATCTTCATAGTAAAAGCTTTACTGAACATAATTATCTCACATAATATCGAATCTATGAGATTTTGATATTTATTTTGAGAACAATACCTTAACATCAGTATGAGCAGCCAGTTACGGCTGGTTTGAACAGAAAGAGGTGAGGGAATTCTGGCCGGATACGACTAGTTTAACCCTTTAGTATTTACATTACTCTATATATTCTATTGCATTTTCAGAGTAAAGGCTTTATCTCACATAATGTCAAATCTATGAGATTTTGATATTATTTATTTTGAAAACAATACCTTAACATCAGTATGAGCAGCCAGTTACAGCCGGTGTGAACAGAAAGAGGTGAGAGAATTCTGGCCAGGTACGACTGGTTTAAATGCTAAAGGGTTAACAGGGTTGCATCAAGTATGCCATAAAGTGAACAGACTGCAGCGTAGTGGACATGTACAGATATACACCTCTCTCAGTGCTACTGATGAGTGTTCCAGCTGTTTGGTTAATGGGACAACAGCCTGCTTGTGAAATTAATACATAAGTGGCTGAATATTGGCTATGAACACTCAAACACTTACTTCTGCATCATCACCATCACTTCCTCGCCATTACCACCTTACCACTGCCACCACTACCACCATCTCATTAGCTCCACCACCACCTCGCTACCACAACAACCACCATCTCACTATCTCCACCAGCACCTCACTATCTTCACCACCACCTCACTACCACAACAACCATCTCACTATCTCTACCAGCACCTCACTATCTTCACCACCACCTCACTACCACAACAACCACCATCTCACTAGCTCCACCACCACCTCACTACCAAACAACCACCATCTCTATCTACACCACCACCTCACTGCCACAACAACCACCATCTCACTACCTCCTCCACCACCACCTCACTACCACTATCTCCTCTACCACCTCACTACCACAACCACCACCACCTCACTACCACAACCATCTCACCACCACCAAAAAAATACAAAAGAAATCAAATTTTCCTCACCTGATATGGTAAATAATTCAAATTAGGGTCAAGTAAGCGTAACTGGTCAAGTAATAGATTATCAGAGTCTCCATGGTCAAGGAATAAACATTCCACCTAAAAAGAATAACAAACATTATATATATACTAGCAGAAAAGCACCCGAAGAGATACATTTAAAAAAGACAATATTATATATAAACTGCATGCGGTGAAATGTTATAAAAAAGGAGAAAATTAGCGATGGAAATATAAACCTTATATAACAATGCAAATATATGAATGTTTATATAAGCTATGTGATATAGCGTATGGTCGCTAACTGGAAGTGTAGACATTTAAAAATTTTAAAGAAGTGAATCTTAAAATACATTATATATAAGAATATTTATGTCTAATCAACAGCTACGAAATTTAGTACATAAATTATGTAATATTCATTCATTATTTATTCAAAGTAATCCAATTTATTTTAATAACGTGTTCAGAAAAGATATTCTTGACTCAGTCTCAGCAGTGGATTGGTGTATCAGTAGAGGGTCGGATACTATGCTTTGTAGCATAAAGTTACAGCCCTTTACGGTCTGAGTTCAAATCCCGTCGAGGTTAACTTTGCCTTTTATCCTTACAAGGTTGATAAAATAAAGTACCAGTAATACACTGCGATAATTGCTGGCCCTGCGTCAAAAGTAGGAATGGTTACTGTATTTCCCCGACATCGAAGACGCTACTTTTTTTCTAAAAAAAGTCACAAAAATCTACCATGTGTCCTGGAGGCCAAAGGTTGTTTATTATTTTTTTCAAATTTTTGGTTGTCAAAATTAGGGTGCGTCCTCGAGGACAAAGCGTCTTCGGCGCCGGGAAATATGGTAAATATTAGATATACACACTAGTACATTTGATATAGTAAACCAAGAATACAATGAAATTAAATTTTTCTCACCTGAAATGGTAGATAATTCAAGTTAGAGTCAAAGATGCGTAACTGGTCCAGTGTTAGACAGGCAGAGTCTCCACGATCGATGAATAAGCATTCCACCTGAAAAGAAAAGCATAAACAAATTACTTTAATGGAAAAGTTGTGAGGTCAATTCCCAGTCCAGTATGTCCTTCAGCAAAACATTTTATTTTATGTTGTTCCAGTCCACATAGCCACCAGCAAAACTGAAATGCATCTGCAAACCAAAAGGCCCTGCCTTGTCACGCACTGTACCACTGAATCTCCTTGAGAAGTATGTCATGGGTGCACGTGTTTGTGAAATTCACAGCTACTTGCATGCTAATTTCACAAGCAGGTCGTTCCATTGTTCAAACAATTGGAATACTTGGCAGCAGAACCGATGAGACACACACACATGCAAACACTATCATCCAGCCCTCTCATTGTTTATTTCCATCTAAACCCAATAAAATAAGACTTGCATTTTTTCTGTTCTCCTTCATCTGTAAAACCTTCACCCGATGATAGGAGCCCTCAATTTCAGCAGCACAAACATCTCCTTCTCGTATCTGGCCATTAGGTTGCTCAGGAAACCACTTTTCAATTTCTTTCTCAAGTTTTTCCTAGAGGTAGAAAGACATAAAAAAAAATAAATAAATAAAAAAAAAAAAACTCAAGAAAACTACTTTAAAATTCAGAAATATCTTGTTGAAATATTAGAGAGCGATATTCTAGCATTCAGTTGGGGTTGTCTTTCCTTGCTCCCTCTCTCCTGCTTTTCACATGTCCAATGTTAAATACCACCTCCTTAGCACTACCATTGTCCTTTTCCGTCTATGTAGGTATATATATATATATATATATATATATATATATATATATATATATATGTATGGGTTAATGTGTGTGTGTCACCATCATCATCATTTTACGTCCGCTTTTCCCTGCTTGCAAGTAAGTGTGTGTGCGTGTGCGTGTGCGTGTGTGTGTATCATTACAAAATAGTGAATGAGATATATACATACATATATATCTAATGATATAAACGAACAATAGAACATATATTTTAAATTTTAGTTAAATTTTAACATTATACTGTAATGAACTATGTGTTCTTACATTCAGATTATCTCCTGCTAAAGTTTGATGTTCTATTGTACATTTATATCATTATGTATATATGTCATTCATTATTTTGTAATGGTGGATTGGCAGTATCGGTAGAAGGTCGGACGCCATGCTTTCCAGCATAGTTACGTCCCTTTACGATCTGAGTTCAAATCCCACCAAGGTTGACTTTGCCTTTCATCCTTACGGGGGTCGATAAAATAAAGTACCAGTAATGCACTGGGTAATTTGCTGGCCTTGTGCCTAAAGTAGAAACAATTATTTTGTAATGATTAAATGCTCAGATTTATTCCTTGAATTTTTCTTTGAGCTTATTCTTAGGTGATAAGGAGCATGTTTGAGATTATCTGAAACATGACATCTATCATTTTAAATGCAATACATATATATATATATATATATATATAGATCAAAGGCTATGGACGCACTATGGATTGATGTTCTGTTTTAAGCGCTGAAACATCCAAGATCCGCAGAAAACAGCTGACGAAAGGAAACTTTTCTTTTCTTGTTTGTGTCCTGATTACCTTCTAACACTTCGTTTTCAGTCACCACACAGTCTCGCCTCCTACCCATATTTTTATATATATATAACGTTTCTGCAATACTCAGCCAGATGAATATTAATTTCACAATCAGGCTGTTACTGTTGTTTAAATAACTGGTACATGTGGTAGTGGAATAAACAGGAGTCACACACACGCGTATCACACATACCACCCACACACACACGCGCATCACACATACCACCCACACACACGCGCATCACACATACCACCCACACCCACACACACGCGTATCACATACCACACACACCAAACACACAGGACACTACACTCTCAGCATCCAATTTCCATTCTTTGACCTTTTATAACAGTTCAAATGTCTCCCACATACATCAGCTGACACCTTTAATTCCTGCCCCCTCCCCACTGTGTTTGTTATATATATATATATATATATATATATACACACATGGAGGATGACCACTGGGTAAAGAAGTGCCAAGAAATCCCAGTAGAAGGAAGACCACAAAAATCATGAGCGGAGGTGGTGAGAGCTGACCACAGATTGCTGAAGCTCACAGAGGAAATGACAAAGGACCGTGATGAATGGAGAGATGATGCTGTTCTGAAAAGGACCCGTCCCACCCTTGCAAGCAAGGAAAAGCAGACGTAAAATGATGATGATGATGATGCATACAGTGCTTTTTTATATTCCACATTCGATGCATGTTAACATTTCATAATTTTAATGAATCACACCTCATAACCCCAATTTTATTTTATTTATTTTTTTTTTTTTTACTTCCAGTCCCATTCAATGCCTATTTTTCATCTGGGAAAGGCATAAATGCCATATTTCCATTCTTCCACCTCCTGAATTCAATAAGGTGCTGTAAGGAGAAAAAGGAGGGAGATATGGGGGGGGGGGGGGGGTGACACAATGTTGCAAGCGCCACATGGAAGAAGAGAAACCCAACACAAAATTAAAAGAATAAAACTTGCAGTTCTTCTTCTCTCCTTCATCTGTAAAACCTTCACCCGGTGAAAGCAGCCCTCAACTTCAGCAGCACAGATGTCCCCTTTTCGTATCTGGCCAGTAGGTAGCTTAGCAAATCGATTTTCAATTTCTTTCTCAAGTTTCTCAAGTTCATCCTAGAATAATTAAAAGAAAGAAAAAAAACGAATAAAGGAAAAAAGAATATTTTGTATATAGATGTTTTGTCAAAATATCCAGAGTTGGATATTTTACAAATATATATTTAATATAGAAATGGCTTCTACGGGACCAAAACTTTCATTTGGTAGAAATCATTAGGAAAGCCCTGATGATTTTTACCGAATGAAACAGTTCTAGTCCTGTAGAAGTCATTTCTATATTAAATATTTATACTCTGCTATGTATTGAGTACCTTACTTACTCTGGTTACCCCCGATTGATCCCAGGATAAACACATATACATATATATATATATATATATACATACACACATACAAGAGGAATCTAGCCATATGAGTACTGGATGGCAAGGTTAACAACACGTCGGACCAGTAGCACATCAATGGAAAAAATACATAATTCATCTGAAGGTAACCTGTAAGGTTATTATATGACTAACTTACATCTTCGAAATACGTATAACGAACTAGATGATAAAATAAAGATGTACAAATAAAACTGTCTCTCTTATTTATTATATATATATATTCATTTCATTTTCATTTTACGTCCCCTTTTCCCTGCTTGCAAGGGTGGGACGGGAACTGATTCTGGCTTGATTTCTACAGCTGGATGCCCTTCCTAACACCAACCTCATTTACAGTGAGTGCTGGGTGCTTTTTTGCCGTGGCACCTCCACGACCACTTTACAGTGGAATCATAGGGACTTCGGTCCCTATCATCTCATTTCTACAGCTGAGTAAACTGGAGCAATGTGAAATAAAGTGTCTTGCTCAAGGAAACAACACATCACCTGGTTTGAGAATTGAACTCACAACCTTTCGATTGCAAGGCCAATGCTCTAACCACTAAGCCATGTGCCTCCATATATATATATATATATATATATATATATATATATATATATATATATATATATAAAGTTATATTTAAAAATTGTTGGGTTACAACTAGTAATATTTATAACTGCTAGCGTAAACCTCTTCAAATGAAGTTGATGTTTATTACGGTATGTCGAATATATTTATCTATAAAACTGTTTATATTGTATTTTGTCTGATGAAGGCATAGCATATTGTTAATATGATATCCCCGAAATATATATAATGAAATAAATATGGTTTTATAAATATAGTTTTCCATTTATTTAATATTGTGTGTGTGTGTGTGTGTGTGTGTGTGTGTGTGTGTGTGTATAGAGAGAGAGAGAGAGAGAGAGAGAGAGAGAGAGAGAGAGAGAGAGAGAGAGAGAGAGAGAGAGAGAGAGAGAGAGAGAGAGAGCACATGGCTTAGTGGTTAGAAGATTGGCCTTGCAATCGAAAGGTTGTGAGTTCAATTCTCAGATCGGGTGATGTGTTGTTTCCTTGAGCAAGACACTTTATTTCACATTGCTCCAGTTTACTCAGCTGTAGAAATGAGATGATAGGGACTGGGGTCCATATCATTCCACTGCAAAGTGGTCGTGGAGGTGCCACGGCAAAAAAGCACCCAGTACTCACTGTAAATGAGGTTGGTGTTAGGAAGGGCATCCAGCTGTAGAAATCAAGCCAGAATCAGTTCTCGTCCCACCCTTGCAAGCAGGGAAAAGTGGACGTAAAATGATGATGATATATATATATATATATATATATATATATATTTAAAGGTCAAACAAGGTTCAATGAATAAATCAAAGAATGAGTTTTACAATAGATTGGAAGCACTCAACAGGCTTGGTTTTCCGGAGTTATTAATATTAATTCAAAATATTAACAAAAATAGACATTCGTGTGATCAAGTATATTTTATTATACATATTTCAGAGGTACTGAGCTATCTTCAATAGTACGTCCTCATCAGATAAAATAAGATGATGCATTTTTATCTGATGAGGACGTACTGTTGAAGATAGCTCAGTACCTCTGAAATATGTATAATAAAATATACTTGATCACACAAACGTCTATTTTTGTTAATATTTTGAATTAATATATATATTGGAAAGAGAGATATACTTTAACTTTAATTATATCTCATAAAATAATACAACTGGTTTCTCCACATTATACATATTGTTAGCACCCCAAACACTTAAATTGGGTTTATATTTTAATATAACCTAATGTTTGTTGAGTGAGATGGTTACCAGTCAGAGTTTAGCTTTAAACTATCTCTGTTATTGTATTAAATATATATATATATATTATACATATATATATATATTCTACATATATATACACAGTAAAAGAATGAAGAATAACATGGTCATCTGTACAGTAGGGTTTATTTAAAATATTAACAATTGTTTCATTAGTCCGGTGTGTCTAAAAGTCACTGATCGTTAGAAGTCACGTCACTCAACTTTAATTAGTCGATACCTGCTCAAATCATCAGAACCGCCTGCCAAGGAATTTTCTTAAACCAGCCACCCAACCAAGGAAACTTCTTGTTAAGTCAAACAACGCCAGACATTAAAACTATCCTCGATACAGAGTACTCATAACCTCTAGCTGGATTACTTTAAACACTATCTTGTTATCATATATTTATATAACTAAAAATATAAACAGACAAAGGAATCAGTCACAACAAAAGTAAAAAACAACGACACTACTTCACTACTTACCGAATAATTTTCCCCGACAATACGTATGATGACATCAGTCGTAGATGACAAGCAGCACACGTAGACATCCCAGAATCTTTCGCTGGGCAACATCAAAGGAGCTGCAAAATAAGGAGACAACAGACGGGTGTAGATAACATCCTCATCTCTGGGAGAATCGGAACAGGTGTCACTTTTTGTTATGAGCAGGAACTAACATATCTTATATGAAGAAACTTTCAGAATAATTGTTGTTGTTGTTGTTGTTTTCCCCCCTATCCATGCATATATTACATAAAAGGATGGAGTAGAAGTGAAAGAAAAAAATTTCCCAGGGATGCTGCTGTATGAAAACTTAGTAGTAAAGTGAGTACTAGCATACTTGAGGTTAGCAACGAATTATACTACATAGGAACAGACAAGCATTATTATTATTTTTATTATTATTATTATTATTATTATTATCTAGCTCAGAGGTCCCCAACCACCATGCCACAGACAGGTACCAATCCGAGGATCATTTGCTACTGGGCTGCAAAGAAATAATGAACTTATTTAAAATTCTATAATAGATAAATTTTTAATTTTTAAAAAGATGTTTAAATATTCAATATTTATATACTCAAAACACTTTTTCTTCCCTTTAATAAATTGCTCTTTTTATTATTGCTCTCTTTATCGCAAAGCACTTAAATAACACATGTGAATTAAATAACACTACTGGCCTGCAGAAAGATTGTCTGGCATGAATCTGGTCCGTGGTATAAAAAAGGTTGGAAACCACTGCTTTATATCAATTTGAATTCTAAACAAACATATGAGAAGCTATTCAGAATGAGCGTGTGTGTGTGTGTGTGACATATTAAGATTATTGAAGCCTTTGACAGTGGGTGCCATCAGAAGATCCTTCCAGTTACCTGTTGAGATAGGATTGCACATTCAGAAATCCTCTGTAAAAATCAATTGTGCCGGCATCGAACCCACACTATACAGGCATAAACTGAGATGGTTTGGACATGTAGTGCACATATCTAACTTGTCTCCCATGTAGGATGGTACTCTATGGCCAGCTATACCAAGGTCATAATCATCGCCAGGCTGGAGGACCAAAGAAGTGGCTCAAAGATCAGATAAAAGACCATTTTGAAAAGGAGTAATATGAACCTTTCAAAAGTGGAAGGCATTGCTACCAACTGTTCTCTTTTGGCATTCTCATTGATGGAAAGGGACTGAGGATATGGAGGAGAAATGCACTCAACAATATCAAAAGAAGTGAGAAAGGAGACATGGAGACAGATTAACACCTTGCTTCTCTGACCAAATATTCACATGTCCTGTCTGTGACTGAATCCAGATTAGGATCTACAATCCACAATTGAATCAGAATTGATTGGTCATCATTGAATTTCGATGGACAACCACATCAAGGATTGGGATCTACAGCCATCAAAGGCTCCACAATTGAATCAGAATTGATTGGTCATCGATGGACAACCACAAGAAAGAAGTTTCTTTGAAATTAATTCAAAGTCTCTTAACCCTTTCTTGACTGCATTTCTATTTATTAATTTCAATTAATTAATGAAGAATTTTGAAGGATTTACTAAAGTTATTAATCATTTCATTACTAAGATAATTGTTTCTACTTTTGGCACAAGGCCAGCAATTACCCAGTACATTACTGGTACTTTATTTTATCAACCCCGTAAGGATGAAAGGCAAAGTTAACCTCGGCGGGATTTGAACACAGACCGTAAAGGGACGTAACTATGCTGGAAAGCATGGCGTCCGACTCTCTACTGATACTGCCAATCCACCGCCCTTTCAGTACTAAGATAATAACTTACTGTAAGGTTCATATATAAAATTATGTTGGAAGATTTTAAATTAAATTGGAAAACTTATAAAACGGGTGGCTTTATTTCATAGAACCAGAGCCAGTTTTGGCTGGATTGATAACAAAAGGGTTAAGAATCTAAGCTGTACATTATCAAAACGACCTCCTGAGTCAACAGTTTCAAGGATTTGTGAATCTATGAGCAAGTTAATGGAGGCAGATATGTTGGAATATGTGTTGATATACTTGACATCGTGTAATGGGTGTACAGGTCTCTTTAGTAAAAGAGTGTATGTGACTACACGTTATGTGTGTGTATACCATGTGTACACACACACATAATGGTGCATATATTTCATTACAGGAAACTCAAATGGAGAATATTTCAAATAATGTTTTGT
>OZ024760.1:4942811-4987811 GCA_964016885.1 Eledone cirrhosa | reverse complement strand
CCATGTAACCTAGTACAACCTGCTCCATGGTCGAATAGTTGGCAACTAAACTGACTCACCCATCAAACCCTGGTCTGGTCTGGTGAGAAAGGTAAGAGTAACACCAGCAGCACAAGAAACAAGAGCTGTTAAAAAGGGGCAGATGAACTCCTCAGAGTCAACAAACAATCATCCCAAACTTATGGGTTAAATAGCCTCACCAACCCACAACTGGCCAAGTACGGTGAGTAAGGCTACACCTCTGACATAACCAAAAAGAATGTGGTGGAGGTCAACCAGAGAGGGGTTCCTCCAACAGGAGTGAGAAGGGAGTGGATTGGATTATACTGCAAGGTCAATAATGAAAAAAATAGTGAAACCAAATACGGAGAACAATTTCAAGAAATGTTATTAGTTTTACACTTGTATGAAATCAATAATTTTTTTTTTTTAAATCACATCCAGTGACCAGTAGAACTAATACTAGAAGTGGTGGTAGTAGTAGTAGTAGTAGTACTAATACTAGAAGAAGTGGTAGTAGTAGTAGTAGTTATAGTAGAAAAGCATCTGTTAGTCATGCAGAAACCAACCCCGTTGGAAGAAGAAAAAGCAATAAGAGTTAGTATTAGCAAAGTCCTTTAAGAAATTACAAAAACCAATAAACAGGGGTGGGGTGAGAGGGAATTCCGCCATCACAATTCTCTAAAATACAGAAAAAAAAAACGGGTGGGGGACACAATAGTTGTTTTTTTTTTTAAACCAAAAAAAAAAAAAAAACCATAAATCAGATAAAAGCAAGATGGGTGAGGAAGGGAAGTAGGACTGTATAAAAGGTGGGGAGTTGAAGAAGAACAGTTACAATGGCTAAAGTATGTCTCAAGGCTGGAGACTCATCAGACTGGATTTTATCTTGGTTCTGCTGTCAAACAATTGAGAGGACAATTACTTCCCCCTCTGCCGAGTGGACAATTAAAACCTCCCTTTCTACCAATTGGACAATTACTTGTTTCTATACCAAGTGGAAAACTATATCCCTCTCAACCAAGTAGACCGTTATTTGTCTCTCTACCAAGTGGACAATTACTTGTTTCTATACCAAGTGGAAAATTAAAACTTCCTTCTCTACCAAGTGGGTGATTAAAACCTATCTCTCACTCCCTCTCACTACCTGACAGGACCTGCTGGAAGAAGTGTTTGAGGACTGTCCCCACGACGCTCTCAGGAATAAGTGGGTGAAGTAGAAGGGAATAGGTAGATAGGCAGGTAGGCGTATGGGGGAGAGGGATGCAGAAGAGGAGGCTGGGACAACAGAAATGGATGGAAGGAAGAGGAGGAAAAGAAAGAAATATTTTTGAAGTATAAAAAACAACCCAGCAATCACTATATATTAGATAGATATATGTTATATGCATGTGTTAAATACTTGATCCATACCACCACCTGCAAATTTCTCATCACGTACGCTATCCGCACATAAAGTGGGAGAAGAAGAAGGAGAAGAAGGAGGAGACGGAGGGGTGCAAACCCCATTTTCTGGAAACAAAAACAGAAGTAGCTTCATTTAAACATACGACTTCAACAGAGTGTGTTTATTGTTTGATGATGTTTTTTGAAGGGGGGTTTTATGTGTCGGAGTGTGTGAATGTATGTTTATGTGAGAATGTATCTATGTGATTGGTGACTTTAAGTGGGTATGTGTTTGTGTGAGAAAAAGAGCATGTTTATACATGCGTCTGATGCTCCCATTTACACGCATGTGTTTATATGTATATATGTATGTATATAACATTTACAAATAGTTTAGAAAACATGAAATAAGTTTGTAAAAGTCAGTCAATCAGATTGACAAAACAAAAAGAAATTTTTCAATATATATACTAGCTTACTGCTTCAACAAAGGTTTTTTTGTTTTTTTAGCTTATAGATATCAATATTAACATCATTTAACATGCATTTTTCCACGCTAGCATGGGTTAGTCAAATTGTCCTGTTGTGAGAGACGCCAAATTAGATGACCATGTCTTGCTCATAGAGAACTATTTCTGGCTTGGTTACTAAAATAGTCAAAAAAGTTGAGCATATACATCTCGAGAGATGGAAATAAGTGGACAGTGTCACCAGTAGGGATCAAATACACACCTGCTGTATGTCAGGCAGCTGTGCTACTATTGCATCAAAGCAAAACTGACCATTTTAAAACCTTATCTATCTGCAAGGAGGTGTAAATACAGAATCAAAACTTCCTAAATACGATCGATTCAAAAACAAGAAAATATTTAAATCTAGCATTAAACATAAGAATTAACCCTTTAGCATCTAAACTGGCTGTATCTGGCCAGAATTCTCTCACTTCTTTCCGTTCAAACTGGTCATAACCGGTCGCTCATACTAATGTTAAGGATTTGTTCTCAAAATAAATATCAAAATCTCATACTATGTGAGATAATTACATGAGGTAAAGCCTTTACCATGAAAATATAATAGTAAATATAGAGTAATGTAAATGCTAAAAGGTTAAACTTTATCTATCTGAGGAGATGTAAAAACAAAATCAAAGCTTCCTAAATATAATTGATTCAAAAACAAGAAAATATTTAAATCTAACATTACTCTATATTTACTATTATTTTTTCACATAATTACCTCTCATAATATTGAATCTATGAGATTTTGATATCTATTTTGAGAACAAAACTTTAACATCAGTATGAGTGGTCAGTTGCAGCCAGTTTGTACAGAAAGAGGTGAGAGAATTCTGGCCGGATTCAGCCAGTTTAAATGCTCAAAGGTGAAACATAGGAATTAAGTAGGATTCTTGAGATTGGTCATAAATTGTTGCTGATTAACAGGCAGTCTTTTTGTTATTGTTGTTGTTTATTTAATTTTTTTAATTTTGTTTTTACATTAGTTTTAAAAAGTTATGAAAGAAATTACACTGAAAATAAAAGCAAAAATGAAATTACTGGTTTCATTCATTGTGTGTGTGTGTGTGTGTATACTAGCTGGCCCCATGCCATCAAAAATGACGGCTAATTGTAATATCTATATATAATATAAAAAAGAGATATTTGTTTGTTAGTTGGTTCCTTTGAGCTTACTCACACAAGTAACACATACATACCCCTTCCCTTAACATTATCACCCCCTCCTTCCTCAGCCGACGTAATCACCCTTCTTTTCTCAGTTGTCTCTAGCGTGTGTCGGACAAATACACAAGGCTATTATATATTAGCATATATATATATATATATATATACACACACACACACACTTATGTATATACAAACTATTATATGCATGTAATTTCTTTATTTTTCCTACTGTTATTCAAAGTAAAGATTATCTATATGAAACCAAAATTTATATTTGAAGACCAACACAATGCGTTATGAAGAATGTTAAATTGCCAAGATAACAAAAGAATCTTACCTTAGCAAGTTTAATGATCCCAAATATTTTCGGGTTTAAAAACCCATTATCAAGGGAGTAACCCTATAAGAGACTTAAAATCGATCGGATAGACTTGTTTGTATGGGAGCAACAAGTCTATCTGATCGATTTTAAGTCTCTTATAAAGGGTTTTTAAACCCGAAAATATTTGGGATCATTAAACTTGCTAAGGTAAGATTCTTTTGTTATCTTGGCAATTTAACATTCTTCATAACGCATTGTGTTGGTCTTCATATATAAATTTGTGATTCCTATTAAACAATGCTTCAAGCAAGCTACAAAACTCTATTATATTATCCATATATTTTTTCTACCACATAATAGAAAAAAATATTTTTTGTTTGTTTGGTTGGTTGCTTGTTCTTTCGGGAGATTTTTTTTTTTTCAAGTAGGGCAATAGAAATAAATAAAGAAAAGAAGGAAGGAAGAATACAGTAATAATTAAACAGTATTTACCTGGTTCATCCTCCTCGGTGTCAGCTTCAGGCATCTGGGCCAATTTTTGGCTCACTAAAATGTCATTGATGGACACGTTGGATGGCGATTTAGGATCAATTAAAATTACCTGACAAACACTGTTGCTATCTAGAGGTGGGTGGGGGAAAAGAAAAAAAAAAGGAAAATAGATTAGAAAAAAAAATAGCAAATCTAGGGTGACATGGTAAAATGGCTGTACATCAGATTCATTCGTTCACATTTTTACAGGTTTCAGTCATGTGGTAGGGTGAGGGGCACGGGGGCACTGCCATAAAGGGATTTAGACCGTCATACTGTATAATAGTAATATACGCATATTGTGTAATAGTAATATACGCAAACGGCAAAGCATAAGCAAACTGAGAGAGAGACTGAGCATAAGAGGAATCAAATGCTGTGTGCAGGAGAGGAGGATGCGTTGATATGGATATGTGATGGGTATGAAGGATGACAGCTGCATAAAAAGGTGCAGAACACAAAGTTGGTGGAAGCCATGGAGTGGGGAGACCCAAGAAGACCTGGCATGAGGTGATAAAAGCAGACATTGCACCTCTCAAAGGTGATGACACAGGACCGTGACCTCTGGTGTCATGCAGTAATACAGAAGACCCAACTTCCCACGGGAACAAGCCGAAGCATATAGACAATATGCCCCTATCCCCTCTCACTGCAAAGTGGTCGTGTAGGTGCCACGGAAAAAAAGCACCCAGGACTCACTGTAAATGAGGTTGGTGTTAGGAAGGGCATCCAGCTGTAGAAATCAAGCCAGAATTAGTTCCCATATGAGCAAGACAAGGTCACCCGACCTAACATTACCCACAACTGGACAACCCGTCTAACCCATGCTAGTGTGGAAGAATGGACGTAAAACAGTGATGATGATGATACTGATCTTTAAGGTGTTTAGAATCTAGGCCATGCTTCTATGTTTGGAATTTCTTCTCTAGTTCAGCCATAGATTCAGCTATGAGAGTTAGATCATCAACATATATAAGTTCCCATGGGCAACCAGTATTAAAACCTTCTATTTTATAGTCTGTAGCTTCTATCTACCAAATTTCACTCACAAGGTATTGATCAACCTGTGGCTATGGTAAAAGGTGAAAGACACATTACCAAAATACCACATAGGACTCATTAATTACACACCCATGCCAGTAAACCTATATAAATATATAAAGAAAACAAAAATGCCAAAAAAATATATATATATTTACCAATTAATACTGCCTTAGCTTGAAGCTGATACTGGCCAAATTCTCCAAACTTTTGCTTTGAAATTTCAAAGGCTGTTTCATCCTAAGAAGAGAAAATACATTTACTAATTTATTAAATTAACTCTGCCAAGTTTACACTCGCAAATAAGAAGAACCAGGGCTGCCCCTAGGAGCATTGGATTTTGGTGTACTTCATATTTGTTTCGGTTGGTGAATATAATCAGGGGTCGCTACTTCTCCTGAAGGTCAATAGTTCTCTTCTAACTCAAGTAGGAGCGCCTCTCCATTGTCAATCTGCATTGATCGTCTGCAAAGCCACATTGTTCTCAGAACCACTACACCAGTCTTTTGATGCGTGCAGCTGGAACTACTGCCACCCATTGATTTGGCAGGATCGCAACTCATTTCTACAGCTGAGTAAACTGGAACAATGTGAAATAAAGTGTCTTGCTCAAGGACACAACACATCACCTGGTCCAAGAATCAAATTCACAGCCTTTCGATTGCAAGCCTAGTGCTTAAACCACTAAGCCATGTGCCTTCACTATTAAATTAAAATAGACATTAAATGATGGTGATGGTAACGTTAAACGATGTCCCACTTCACTGTGAAGACCTGTCCAACCCTTATTAGCAGGGAAAATGGATGTTACTTGATGATAATTATTATTACTATTGGCCTGTCCCTCCTCGTGGCAGAGCCATCCAGTTCCACACTGTAAATGTGGTTGATGTTAGGAAGAGCATCCAGCTGTAAAATACCTGGTCAAATTGACAGCCCTCTCTGGAACAAGGTGCGACACATGCCAACTATGGTTAGACTTGCCTCATAGCATGGACAAACCGTCAAACCCATGCAAGCATGGAAGAATGGACACTAAACGGCAATGAAGATGATATTACTATAACAACAATACTATCATCATCATCATCATCGTTTAACGTCTATCTTCCACTAGCATAGGTTAGACGGGAATTGTCCCACTTGAGGCAACATTGATCGAGTGAACGTGTCTCACTCGTATAGGACTGTATCTGGCAGATTTTCTACGGCTGGATGCCCTTCCTAACACCAACCACATTTACAGTGTCTCCTACACGACTGGGAGCCTTTTTACCGTGTCTCCTACATGACTGGGAGCCTTTTTACCGTGTCTCCTACATGACTGGGAGTCTTTTTACCATGTCTCCTACACGACTGGGAGCCTTTTTACCGTGTCTCCTACACGACTGGGAGCCTTTTTACTGTGTCTCCTACACGACTGGGAGCCTTTTTACCGTGTCTCCTACATGACTGGGAGTCTTTTTACCATGTCTCCTACACGACTGGGAGCCTTTTTACCGTGTCTCCTACACGACTGGGAGCCTTTTTACCGTGTCTCCTACACGACTGGGAGCCTTTTTACCGTGTCTCCTACATGACTGGGAGTCTTTTTACCATGTCTCCTACACGACTGGGAGCCTTTTTACCGTGTCTCCTACACGACTGGGAGCCTTTTTACCGTGTCTCCTACATGACTGGGAGTCTTTTTACCATGTCTCCTACACGACTGGGAGCCTTTTTACCGTGTCTCCTACACGACTGGGATCCTTTTTACCGTGTCTCCTACACGACTGTGAGCCTTTTTACCGTGTCTCCTACACGACTGTGAGCCTTTTTACCGTGTCTCCTACACGACTGTGAGCCTTTTTACCGTGTCTCCTACACGACTGTGAGCCTTTTTACCGTGTCTCCTACACGACTGGGAGCCTTTTTACCGTGTCTCCTACATGACTGGGAGCCTTTTTACCGTGTCTCCTACACGACTGGGAGCCTTTTTACCGTGTCTCCTACACGACTGGGAGCCTTTTTACCGTGTCTCCTACACGACTGGGAGCCTTTTTACCATGTCTCCTACACGACTGGGAGCCTTTTTACCGTGTCTCCTACACGACTGGGAGCCTTTTTACCGTGTCTCCTACACGACTGGGAGCCTTTTTACCATGTCTCCTACACGACTGGGAGCCTTTTTACCGTGTCTCCTACACGACTGGGAGCCTTTTTACCGTGTCTCCTACACGACTGGGAGCCTTTTTACCATGTCTCCTACACGACTGGGAGCCTTTTTACCGTGTCTCCTACACGACTGGGAGCCTTTTTACCGTGTCTCCTACATGACTGGGAGCCTTTTTACCGTGTCTCCTACACGACTGGGAGCCTTTTTACCATGTCTCCTACACGACTGGGAGCCTTTTTACCGTGTCTCCTACACGACTGGGAGCCTTTTTACTGTGTCTCCTACACGACTGGGAACCTTTTAACCATGTCTCCTACATGACTGGGAGCCTTTTTACTGTGTCTCCTACACGACTGTGAGCCTTTTTACCATGTCTCCTACACGACTGGGAGCCTTTTTACCGTGTCTCCTACATGACTGGGAGCCTTTTTACCACGTCTCCTAGACGACTGGGAGCCTTTTTACCGTGTCTCCTACACGACTGGGAGCCTTTTTACCGTGTCTCCTACATGACTGGGAGCCTTTTTACCATGTCTCCTACATGACTGGGAGCCTTTTTACCGTGTCCCCTACATGACTGGGAGCCTTTTTACCATGTCTCCTACATGACTGGGAGCCTTTTTACCATGTCTCCTAACAATGACATGAAATGTGGGAGGAAGTCTTACCTGTGGTGGTATGAGTTGATACAATGCACAGTGAACAGCCTGGGCTGGATAGTGGGCAGCAGAGGCAGGTAGTTTAGTGATACGGTCTATAGACACTCTCTCTTTGTTTCCATAGTCGACATAATATACTTCGACTTCTCTCTGGAAATATATAATCATTAGTTAGACAGAGATAGAGAGCAGGCAGACAGACAGATATAGACAGACAGGAGACAGAGAGAGACTAGTAGACAGACAGGAGACAGACTAGTAGACAGACAGGAGACAGACTAGTAGACAGACAGGAGACAGAGAGAGACTAGTAGACAGACAGGAGACAGAGAGAGACTAGTAGACAGACAGGAGACAGAGAGAGATGGGAGACAGACAGACACAGAAGCAATAGGAGCAGATGACTGAGTAGAACATTGGTAATTAACCTGGGGTGTGGTTCAGTTCTTGGGTAAAGAAAAGTCTAGAAAAACAACTTTATTTTTAGTTTACTTCTCATCATTCAGTGCTTCATAGCTTTCCATTTGTTTCAACTTCTTAACTACAATTGGGTTGTTTTATTATTTATTACTTAGGGTGGTGGATTGGAAGTATCGGACACCATGCTATGCAGCATAGAGTTATGGCCCTTTGCGTTCTGAGTTCAAATCCTGCCAAAGTTAGCTTTGCCTTACATCCTTACGGGGTCAATAAAATAAAGCACCAGTAATGCACGGGGTCGATTTAAGGAACTTTTCCCTCCTTTTCAAATTGCTAGCCTTGTGCCTAAAGTAGAGAGTATACCTTTTCCCCAGCAGGCTGGCCTTTTATGGGAAGTAGTTGGCCTAAACAAGCTGGCCTCTCATAGGAAATAATTGACTTTAAAGAAAGCAGATAGTATACCCCTTTCCCCAGCAGGCAGGTTTTTTGTGGGAAGTAATTGACCTAAAAAACAGCAGATAGTATACCCTTTCTCCCAACAGGCTGGCCACTCATGGGAAATAATTGACTTTAAAGAAAGCAATCATGATCACACATATTCTCAAATGCTGAATTGAAATATGTTCATGAAGCTTCATAATCTGCTTTAACCTTTTCTTATTTAAACCGGCCATATCCGGCCAGAATACTCTTACCTCTTTCTGTTTAAACCGGCCGTAACTGGCTGTAACCAGCCACTCATACTTATGTTAAGGTATTGTTCTCAAAATCAATAATATCAAAATCTCGTAGATTTGATATTTGTGGGATAATTATGTGAGATAAAGTGTTTACCATGAAAATACAACAGTAAATATAGACTAAAGGGTGAAGTGAAAATAAGGAAAAAGAAAAAAGAAAAAAAAAGGTAAAAAAAAAAGAATCAAAACCTTTTCTTCATTGATGTCCAAGATGGATGCTCTGTACCATGCATCATCAGAATACTGCGCAACACAAAACCCATTTATTTGGAGAGTCTTTATATCAACATGACATTTCTGCAAACAAACAAAAAGGAGTCAAATATACCATTATTAGAGGTAGTACTAACATAGCATGGTCCATGATAAGGCTGCAAATGAAGGCATTTACAGTATCATCATCACCATCATCATCGTTTACTGTCCATTCTCCTTGCCTACATATAAGCCTCACTATGAATATTTTAAGATATGTACGATGTGGCTTGCTATACCCGGCCAGCATGGTATAGCAAGTCACATCAGATACTGGAATAGTTCCTTTATTTTCCTCAGAAGAAGAGATATTAATCTTGAAATATCAGGACATATGAATAAATTAAAGTTAAAAAAAACAAGCCCTGTTTCTTATGATTTAATTATTCTCCGTCCAAACCTGCATCCTCGTGCCTTTCAAATTTTAAATTTCTTTATAAAATATACAATGCTTCAAGTAAACTACAAATCCTTCATTTTAAGATGTGTGTAAATGAAGACATATATAATATATTTATGAATAATAAACATACACGATTCTCATTACATTTTTTAGCTGTGTGTAGATGAAGGCATATATAAATTTATCCATAATAAATATCATCATCGTTGTTTAATGTCCGCTTTCCCAGCTAGCAAGGATTGGATGGGTCTACATAGAACATGTCAGTACTGAAGCGAGGCTAACAACCTCCTTATATATCCTCCTTTGCCCTTTATAAATTTCTACCATGTTGTACTGGCTTTCTGAAATCCTTATCAGCCATTTATTACATATCTCAATGCTTCATATTAACTATATTACTTTATAAAATAAAATATATTGCTCCAGTTTACTCAGCTGTAGAAATGAGATGATAGGGACTGCAAAGTGGTCGTGGAGGTGCCACGGCAAAAAAGCACCCAGCACTCACTGTAAATGAGGTTGGTGTTAGGAAGGGCATCCAGCTGTAGAAATCAAGCCAGAATCAGTTCCCGTCCCACCCTTGCTAGCAGGGAAACGTGGACGTAAAATGAAATGATGATGAAATGATGATGATTGGTTACATAATACAGTACATAAGAGTCATGCATAGTGTCACACCCCAACCTCCAGGTAATACTTTATATGTCTTCATGCTATATTCATACCAACTTACAGCTAATCTGGTATTGGCAATAGGACTTACACAGTTGATTACTCTTAACATCATGTAATGATTTAGCAGAAAATATCGAAATACTGCTTTGCTAAACTGAAATGTTTTTTTAGAGTACGTTTACTAGAAGATAGATCTTAGTGAAAATTTGATGTGATATAGTCAGTGTTGTCCTGTACTTTTCAACCATGTCTTGCCAATGTGGTTTCATATGGTTTGTTAACAAACTGTTTGTAGAAACTTTACTAGTGGAGAAATCGTTGTGAAAATTAGCAGTATTAGAGTAAAAGCTTCAATTTTCATGTGATACAGTTAGTGTTGTTTTGTACTTTTCAACCATGTCTTGTTAATGTGGTTTCATATGGTTTTTTTAACTGTTTGTAGAATCTTTACTGGTGGACAGATTGCTGTGGAAATTAGCAGTACACATGTACATACAGAGAGAGAGACTTACCCGGCAATGAATGGTTAATTCAGTATCAATTTCCTGAATACAACTGGACTCATAGTGAACATAGAACTCAGCAGCTGAGTAGATAAAACTGACATAGACATTCACTACAGACCTGTAAAATATATATAGAGAAAGAGGAGGGGGAGGAGATTAGTGATTGCTTGGTGGCAGCAGCGGTGTTACACAACCACCATCACTACTACTACTTATCGTGTCCATGAGAGTGTCAGTTACAAAACTGGGCTAGATGTAGTTCCACCACAGCTGAACACATTGCTGTCCTTTCTCATTAAACTCTGCCAAGTCCAATGTTCTAGAGAGGTGTTCCAGCAGGAGTCACATCAGGAGGTGCTGTGTAGTCTGTGGTTTGATGTCGCAGTCACACACAATGTCCCCATCCTTTAAATATCCCCATTTTGAAAGAGTGACTTAGACTGTTTAGGCATTTCCACACTGCATAATTTGTATCTGCTCCGGGGGGGCAGTACCTCGCTCCCCTTTAGCTCCATTGTTGTTACTGATGGGAGGTTGTTAAGTTTTTCTTCCCAGCGAGTGACTCTTCCACGACTTATACTTGATGTTCCATCACTACTATGCTACCACTAAACTACCACTACCATCACCACTACAACATTATGGTGAGTCTAGTGGTGGCATTGTAATTATGGTGATAGTAGTAATAGTAGTGTAGTGATGATGGTAATGGCTGTGTGGTGGTAGTGGTAGCATAGTGGTGATGGTGGTAGTGGGGGTGGTAGTGTAGTGGTGGGTGTGGTAGTGTAGCGGTGGGGTGGTAGTGTAGCGGTGGGGTGGTAGTGTAGTGGTGGGGGTGGTAGTGTAGTAGTGGGGGTGGTAGTGTAGTGGTGGGGGTGGTAGTGTAGTGGTGGGGGTGGTAGTGTAGTGGTGGGGGTGGTAGTGTAGCGGTGGGGGTGGTAGTGTAGCGGTGGGGTTAGTAGTGTAGTGGTGGGGTTAGTAGTGTAGTGATGGTAGAGGTAGTGTAGTGGTGGTAGAGGTAGTGTAGTGGTGGTAGAGGTAGTGTAGTGATGGTGGTAATGATGGTGTAGTGGTGATGGTAGTAGCATAGTGGTAGTACTGTCGTGATGGTGGTGTGGTGACAGTGATATCAGTAACAAATGAATAAGAAGACATAAACTTACCCCACTGGTAACAATTCTGCATTTTCTATTTTAACTTCCTAGATTAATGAAATTAATAAAAAAATAATGACAGAAATTACTTGGTTTTAAATTAAAATGTCAAAAAAAAAAAAATAATGGTGAGTAACTCAGAGATCAGAGAGTTACTCCAGGTAGAGCCTTTACCTCTTCAAATTTAGAGATCACAGCTCCGATACTATGGGCATGAGGTTAGAATGTCTTAGGAAAGTATCACTAGACAGATTTGTAGCTCGGAGATCAGGGAGTTACTCCAGATAGAGCCGCTACTTCTCCGAATTGAGAGATCACAGCTTCGATACTATGAACAAGTGGTTAGAATGTCTCAGGAAAGAATCGCTAGACAGAGTTTACGGACAAAACCAACCAGCAATACCAAGAGAGAAGCTCTGTAAATAAGAGACTTACATACCTTACCAGTAAACATCACCAAAGAAGGTTTAACTGGGTATATGATTTCCATCTGAGTAGCAGAGGCTCTGTAAACAAATAATACATATTATCATTATGATTATGACTATTACCATTTTATATATATACAGGGTGGTCGCTGGAAAAGTGGAAAATTTGAAGGTCAGATTAGATCATCAATAAAATCTGGGATTGATGGCTTTTGATAGGTTCTTTTGTTGTTGAATGGGTGTGCAATCACAAGAAGCATTGATTTCATTACGTCTTGCTTATTCAGTTCTTTGATTTCGATTTTGGTACCCACATCAAGGACGGAAGCAGCAGGAGGAAACAGCTTTCAGACTTTCAAAAGCAGGTGATTGTTCAGTTCAAAACTGAAAATCCGACTTGGGGACTGACAAAATGTTTAACCGTGTTACCAAATTTTTTTTCAACGACATTTTGAGTATTTGTGAATGTAATGCTTTGTAACATTTTAGGTAATAAGGTTATGTAATATTGCTAATGCAATTCCTTTTAGGTAATAAGGTTATGTAATATTGCTAATGCAATACAGGCTATGGAGAAAAGGAGGGACAAGTTGTATGTTTCCTTTCTCAAAGCCCGTCCTCATCATCATCATGGTTTTACGTCCATTCTTCCATGCTAGCATGGATTAGACGGGTTGTCCTGATGTGGGCAGTGCCAGGTCGGGTGACCATGTCTTGCTCATATGGGATTTGATTTCTACAGCTGGATGCCCTTCCTAACACCAACCTCATTTACAGTGAATACTGGTTGCATTTTTACTGTGTCGCCTACACGACCACTTTGCCGTGGGAGGGGGTGGGAACGTATTGTCTATATGCTTCGGCTTGTACCTATGGGAAGTTGGGTCTTCTGTATTACTGCGTATATAGATCATTATCATCATCATCAGTGTTGTGTTTAACGTCCATTTTCCAAGCTAGTATGGGTAGGCTGAGCAGTTCCTTTGTGAAAGATCAAGTCAGAGGACCTTAATTTGCATACACGAAACTGATTTTGTCATATATATTTATGTACATTGTACATACACAGACACATAAACAAGCACGCGGTTTAATGGTTAAGATCATGGGTTTTTCGGGCCTGAAAATTAATTCCAGTCAGGATAAGGATAAGCCTTTTATTTCTTTTTTTAACAATTAACAGAATATGGAAGAAGAAATTATGCAAGTAGAGGAGTCAATTACCTCCACTAACAAAAAAGTTTAAAAGCTCAATAAAACTTTATACTGGAAATAGTTCGGTACTTACTGTTCTATCTTGAACATGTCAACCCATGATCGCACCAGATCTTGAAGATTGTCTGGTGCTACCTCACAGAATTTCTTTTCATATGCCTCTCCTAATTTATTCAACCAAAGACCATTGTGAACAACAATCTAGATTTGGTAAATTAAAATGTAAAAAAAAAAAAAAGAAATATTAATACACTGTAAAGTGGTTGTGTAGGTGTCACGACAAAAAACGTCCAGTCCACACTGTAAAGTGTTTTTCTAGATGTCAAAACAAAAAACACACAGTCCACACTGTAAAATGGTCGTGTAGGTGTCACAAAAAAAAGTGCCCAGTCCACACTGTCACAACAAAAAGCGCCCAGTCCACACTGCAGAGGGGTCGTTTTGGTGCCACAATAACCGCATTTACACACTGTAAATGTAGTTAGTATTAAGAAGGGCATCCAGCCTAGAAACCAAGCCAAAATCAGTCCAGTGTGAGTTGGAGATGGTCATCCGACCTCACTTGGCTCACATCTGGGCAATTCATCTAACCCATGCTAGTGTGGAAAAATGGACATTAAACGGTAATGATGAAGAGATAATTTGTTTTATAATTTTTTCTAACATTGGCACAAGGCCAGCAATTTAGAAGGGGAAAGTTTATAATAATAATAATAATGAAATTATTGTGTACAGTGCTCAGGTGCACTACAACTCATCAAAGGTGCATGTATAGTACATAGAATAATGTACAAATGTCAGGAAAATAAACAGTGTATGAGTCATGATATAATAACAATAACAATAATGAAATATTGTGTACAGTGCCCAGGTGCACCACAACTCATCAAAAAAGTACATGTACAGTACATAGGGCAATGCACAAACATCAGTAAAATGAACAGTGCACGAGTCATGATACACATGTGTGCATGTGTATGGAAGGGGTACATCAGGTGTAGTTTTGGCGTATTTCGGGAAGCATGAGTGTCTTAAAGGATGCAGTGTCTCGGCAGCTAACAATTGACGCAGGCAGTTTGTTCCATGCTTCAGCAACTCTGAGCGTGAAAAAATGTCTGCGAAAGTCATGGGAGCTGTGCTGTTTTCTTATCTTGTAGGCATGTCCACGTGTGTTAGACACATGGAGATCAAAGAGGCGCTCAGGGTTGCAGTTGGCGAGATGGTTAAAAACTTTGTGGGTATTCACCAAGTCCATTGCCAGACGTCGGAGCTTCAATGAATCCATGCCCAGGGAAGCAAGGCGTTCAGAGTATGGTAGGTGTCTGATGGAGGGTATGCGCTTGGTTGCACG
Organism: Eledone cirrhosa; assembly: GCA_964016885.1. Lineage (NCBI taxonomy): Eukaryota > Metazoa > Mollusca > Cephalopoda > Octopoda > Eledonidae > Eledone > Eledone cirrhosa. The sequence goes on along the minus strand of OZ024760.1, from coordinate 4,972,882 downwards.
TCTCTGAACAGTTTCCAGGAGGTCAATGTTTCGAGCAAGATAGGGGTTCCAGACTGATGATGCGAATTCCAAGTGTGGTCGCACCATAGCTGTATACAGTTTTAAATAGATGGCTGGAGAGCGGCTAACAAAGGTCTTGCTGAGTGATGCCAAGACACCCTCGGCTTTCTTGACAATCTTAGAGACATGCTTTGTCCAACGCAAATCGTTGCTGACAGTAATGCCCAGGTCACGTTCACAAGAGGACTTTTTGATGTCAGTGTTGTGGAGGGAGTATGTGGACGCTGGATTTTTCCTTCCAAAATGCATGGTGGTACACTTGTCCACAGCCAGCTTCAGTTGCCAGTCTGTGATCCATTGCTGCATTGTGTCCAGGTCTGATTGTAGGAAAGAGTTGTAAATTTCAGGATCAGTCCTTTTGATTTCAAGGTACAGCTTGATGTCATCTGCATATTTTAGTACCGTGGCATTCTGTAAGTTGGCATCTATGTCATTAATATATGCCACAAACAAAAGAGGACCAAGAACAGATCCCTGTGGTACACCAGATGACATCTCATATGGTGAAGAATGCTGTCCTAGAACCGTGACTACTTCCTTTCGGCTGAGAATGAAGGATTTCAGCCAGTCGAAAAGATCATCCCTCACACCCATTGCAGAGAGTTTTGCCATAAGTCTTTTGTGTGGCACAGAATTAAAAGCCTTAGCAATGTCAAGGTAAACAACATCCACCCATGAGCCGCTGTCAGTGATCCGGGTGATGTCCTCAAGGAACTCGATAAGCTGATCACAGCAGCTGGAGTTAGGGATAAATCCAAACTGTGAGGGCCGGATGAGGCTGTGAGAGCTCCAGAAGTTCCAAAGTGTTTCTCTGACACAGGATTCCATCAGTTTGGCCATACAGCTAGTAAGACTGACTGGACGATAGTTGACAGGTGACATGCGGTTGCCCTTTTTGAACAGGGAAATGACACTGGCAGTTTTCCACTGCTCCGGAGTAGCACCATTGCTGAGACAGTATTGAAAGAAAAAAGAAAGCTGGCGCAAAAGGAAATCCCCGCCACGTTTGAGAAGCAGGTATGTCACACCATCAAGACCAGGGGAGGCATAGTTGCGCTTATTCTTAAGGTGACGTCGCAACATTGCAGGTGTAAATTCCATAGTTGTTATGGAATTTGATGTTAGAGATGGTGGAGATGGTACATTCTGGTTTTCAACAGTAAAAATACTTGCATAGCACTCAGCAAGAGTTCTGCGCATTCCTTGGGATCGTCAGTGATCTGGCTTGTGTGGGGATTGCGAAGAGGACCAACTGGAGAGTGAGGTCTCTGCTTTGAATGAACATATTTCCAGAACACCTTACTGTCAGGATTGGTTGCGATGCACTGTTCAAATTCAAGCACTGCCTTCTTTGTCACTTGCTTGAGATGGTTAGAAGATTTATTCCGCTTTTTTCTGTTGGCATCTGATCTATGCAGTTTATATTCCCGTTCAGCGTTCCGACGTTCTTTCCTGGCAAGTCGGACCGCTGAAGTTTCCCAGATTGCACTTTTGGGGTGGTTATTTTTCCGCTTCCGTGGCACTGATGCTGCACACGCTATCCATATTGAGTCCAGGATGCTCTGGAGTATAGAGTTCACATCTCCAGAGTTATACATCTCATGCCAGTTTGGGCGCTGTAGCTCAGTGCAGTACAAGTTCCAATCCGCCCTCTTCCAATCAAAGCAAGCAGATTGGAGATGGCCCTGGTTTTTGTTGCTGCCCTCAAGTGCCAGATTGGCAATGATCATAGCATGATCAGAGTCGCCTAGAGGTTCCTCAGTAGTACAACTGATAACCACTTCAGGAGTAGTGGTGAAGATCAGGTCCAAAGTGTTGTCACCTCTTGTTGGAGAGGTGACTACTTGTGACCAGTTTGAGTCCAGCACTAGTTCAAGGAAATCGTTTGCACCCTGTGGCCAACGAAAGGTTTCCCAATCGATCTCAGGATGATTGAAGTCACCTGCAATAAACACATAAGTGGCTGTTTTCTTGGCAGCAACTCTGAGGATATCGCAAAGCTGTGTGTCCTGATGGTAGTTTGGGGGGCGATAAACAACACCAAGCAGAAGTGTTGACATGGTCATACGTATGTCACAGAAAAAAACTTCTTCCTGTGATTCGTTCAAATCAACGCAAGGAATTACCGAAAAGTTTGAACGAACGTAGACCATCACACCACCACCACGGCGGTTAATGCGGTCCTTGCAGAAAAGGTTGTACCCAGTAATGGTGAAAACCCCATCACAGAGTAAGGAATGTGCCCATGTTTCCGTGACTGTGATGAAGTCAGGGTCGATGCTTCTGACGTAGGATTCGAACAGATGTATCTTGTTGCATAAACTGCGAGCATTTAAGGACATCAATTTGTACCCTGCTCGCAGTTTATGATGGTGTGTAGAGGGTGGCAGGTTGTTCTGGTTTAGTTTCCCAGAGTTGTAGCAGTTTTTACATTGCCAGTTATTGTGGGTAGATCACACTCAGACCAGCTGGTATCTCTCTTCCACGTTTCACCAGCCTTGACAAACCTCCAGATCTGCCCATCATCACGCAGACTGAAACTTTCATCTTGTGCTGAGTTCCGATTCAAGGAAGCTGCAGCACGTAGTTTTGGACGTACATGGGGTGGTAGGCCTGGGCGTGTTCAGAAGGTAATCCGATTTTCACGCCCAGCTTTAGCAGAGGCCAGATGATATGAGGTTGCCTCTGCGGGGTTATAATATGAACACCCAATCATAATGTTGTGGGTTCGATTTCTAGACTGGATTGTGTGTGGTGTTCTTGAGTAAAATATTTCCCTGCTCTATCAAAGTCAACCTAGGACTAAACAACAAACAGAAGAACAAAAGTCAGAGAAAGGAACACTCATAGACTAAGTTATTACTTAACCTTGTAGCATTTAAACCGGCCATACCTGGCCAGAATTCTCTCACCTGTCTTTTCAAACTAGCTGTAACTGGCCACTCATACCAACATTTAGGCATTGTGCTCAAAATAAATAACATCAAAATCTCTTAGATTCAATATTATGTCAGCTAATTATATCAGATAAAGCCTTTGCCACATAAATACAATAGTAAACATAGAGTAATGTAAATACTAAAGGGTTAAAACAAAAAGATCTAGAAAGATTCCCAACTCACTTGCTGGACTCTTTTCTTCAGTTCATGTTCATCAACTCCTACAGGATCATCCATTTTATCTGTAAAGAATTTGTTTGCTGCCATTAATATTCCATATCGGACATGAAGATTACAATGATAATGAGAACAACAATGGTAATTTGCTGAGCCCTTGGAAATTCCAAGGTTTATATGCATATACAAGGGTGGGCTGACTATGAAGGAGTGACGCTAGAGGTGTGGAATCTTGCATGCATTAATTTCAACTCTTCTTATTAATAACTGCATTGTTTCTTTCCAGAGATTACGTTGAAAAATAAACCTCATTTGGTCATTCCATGAGAGTATCTTGATCATAGGTTGACTATGAAGAAGTGATGCTAGAGCTGTGACATCTTGCATGCATTAATTTCAACTCTTCTTAATAACTGCATTGTTTCTTTCCGGAGACTATGTTGAAAAATAAGCCTCATTTGGTCATTCAATGAAACTTGAATATTTCAGCCTATGAAATTTATAGCTGACCCTCATATATGCCGTGTTTATCCTGTTTTCTTTAGAATAGAAACACCATATTCCTACATTGGCATCAAGGAGGGTATCCAACTATAAAATATTGTCTCTAAACATCCTGTCCAAACCATGCCAGCATGGAAAAGTGGATGTAAAAACAATGAAGGTGGTCGTGCTGATAACAATGAAAAAGTTACCCAGTCCAACCTCTCAGTTGGTCATTTTGGTGCCATGATAAAAAGCACCCACATCGTCAACACTGCAAATGTGGTTGGCGTTAGGAAGAGCATCCAGCTGTACAAACTGAGCTAGAAACAGTTTTGTATAAGTAAAACATCTGCTTTCCCTGGGCTGGATGGTCTACATTGCCCAACCCAGTACTGAAGTATGGCTACTGATCTTGCGCACATATATATATATATATATATATATATATATGCCCTGTATTCTTGAGCAAGACACTTTATTTCACGTTGCTCCAGTTCATTAAATGCATAGAAATGAGTTGTGACATCACTGGAGCCAAGCTGTATCAGCCATTGCCTTTCCCTTGGACAACATCAGTGACGTGGAGAGAGGAGACTGGTATGCATGGGCAACTACTGGTCTTCCACAAACAACTTTGCCTGGACTTGTGCCTCAGAGGGGAACTTTCTAGGTGCAAATCCCATGGTCATTCATGACTGAAAGGGGTCTTTACCCTTTATATATATATATATATAATATATATATTTTTTTTTCTCTATTTTCATTTATATATATATATATATATATATAGTATAAGAATAAAGGAACAAAGATTCAGTGTTGCATCATAACATATTACATGTGTTTCATTGTCGATCAGCTCGAGGAACAATCTATTATTGATCGAACCTGACTCTGGAATCGAAAGATCCTCAGATATGCTTCAATATGTAAGCTCGTCTCTGATGTTCTTCGTGTTTTACCCTTCCAAAGTATAAGAATATATATATATATATATATATATATATATATATATATATATATATACACACACACACACATAAAGGGGAGGATACTGAAAAGTTCTGAGCTTAAATCACTATCTAAAACTTTTTGCCACCTCCTTATATATATATATATATATATATATATATACATACAGACAACTTTCTATAAGTTTTCTTCAGCCCTACAGACAGTTTTACAAAGGTATAAAATCACTTACACGGATCAAGACCAAGTTCGTTACAAGCTTTCTTCGCTGCAGAGTATAGCGCTTCTTGTTCACTGGTAAAGAAGGCTGGAATAATTAGGGAAAAGTTAAATTATAATATATATATACATATACACATATGTTTATAATAATAATAAATGTGAAGACTAAAATCCAAAGAGGGCTCAATAAGGATAAAAGATATATAAATATATATAAAAACCATAGAGCAAATATTTATTAAAATAACAGATTAAAGTTTAAGCAAAGAATCGATGTTTTAATCTGTTATTTTAATAAATAATTATATATATATATATATATATATAGAAGGATTTAAATGGATACAGTTCAGTAAAAGGAATTTATTGGCACGTGTTTCAATAACAGTTATATAACCTGAAAACAGCTGCTATCTACAAAGTATTAATTATGTTAAAAATGTTATTTTCAACTATCATTTCATCAGAATAATCTCATTGAGAACTTGTTCGGTTTTTATAGAGAATATTAAGAGGGAGGAGTGAAGTTAGAAGAATAGTTAAGGGAGTGGATTCTTCTAACTTCACTCCTCCCTCTTAATATTCTCTATAAAAACCAAAACAAGTTCTCAATGAGATTATTCTGATGAAATGATAGTTGAAAATAACATTGAAATATTGAGTGTCTGCATAATTAATACTTTGTAGATAGCAGCTGTTTTCAGGTTATATAACTGTTATTGAAACACGTGTCAATAAATTCCTTTTACTGAACTGTATCCATTTAAATCCTTCTATTTTCTCCGGATTACTTTTGAAACTACAACTGGAACCGTCGAGCAAACCCTACGTGAGCTGTCCATCTACTGTGTGTAATATTCATATTATAACACTACGGAAAATACTATATATATATCATCATCATCACCGTTTTACATCCGTTCTTCCACGCTAGCATATATATATATATATATATATATATATATATATATATATATATATATATATATGTATGCATGAGGCAAACAGAAACAAAACAAACGATAGTACAATGAAATATATTATTAGTTTTACGCTTGATATAGTAGGAAAAGAGTCAACGTTTCGGACACTAGTCCTTCATCAGAACATAAATTGAGGAGATAGTCAGATATATATATATATATATATATATATATAAAAGTTAAAACAGAAAACAAAAACAATAACGAAGAGTGCAGTACAAATTGTTGGTATTAGGTTCACGCTTGAGAGTGGGGGTAGGGGACGATGTTTCAGGCATAAGCCCTTCATATATATATATATATATATCATTGAGGAAGTAGATCTGTATAAATGAACAAAAAAAGAAAACCATTGTTTTTGAGAAGTTGTAAAAATAAAAAAAACAAGACTGACTCACCGCTGCTTTTGTAAACCTCGTTTTGGATTTGTATAGAGCAGATGTATCCATTTTCAACAGGTAGAGTCTGGAATGCAATAGGTAAGGAATGCTTTGCTACAACCTCTACAAGACATTCTTCATACTTTTTACCATCTGGCACTGAGAAAGGTAATAGAAATATATAATTAAGTTTTATGTCGTGTTACTCAAATATGTATGTCTGTCTGTGCGTATTTCTTGGCGACAAGGTTTAAACAAGTGGTAGCACTTCTTAGTTCTCTGTAACACAGATGTCTCAATATTGTATGTGTAATTGTGCCTGTAGGTAAGCATGCTTGCGTGTGTGTGTATATATATTTATGTGTGTGTATGTGTATACATGTATATATATATATATGTGTGTGTATGTGTATATATGTATATATGTGTGTGTATGTGTATATATATATATATATATATATATATATACATATATATATATATATATATACACACACACATGTATGCATACATGTGTGTGTGTGTGCATGTGTATGTGTATATATATATATATACACCCTCCTGTAAGGTGGTAGTGCAGGTGCCACGGAAAATGGCTCTGAGTAAATGCTGTAATGTGGTTGGTGTTAGGAAGGGCATCCAGCTTTAGGAAACAAAACCAAAAATCAGATTCTATGGGCTAGAAGCGGTCATTTACTCTATTTTACCTAATACCACAATTCATTTAATCCTTGCAAGCATGGAAAATAATGTTTAGCGGTGATGGTGATGATATCATCATCGTCACTTAACCTCTATCTTCCATGCTCTTACAGATTAGATAGACAATCATGTTATGAGGCTTTCATTTCGGCTTGGCTTTCTAAGGCTAGATCACCCTCCTAACACCAACCACTTTATAGCATATAATATAATCGTTTGGGATTTTAAAAAAAAATTCACATACACAATCTTACCTCCATTTTCATAAAGGGTTATGTCTCTCTCTTTCTCTTCCCTGTCTTTCATTCCATAAAGACCCATTATATTTCACTTTCTCTTACACAATCTTACCCTCTTTTCTATAAAAAATTATAGCTCTCGCTCCCTCTCTCTTTCTTTCCATAAAGGCCTGTTATATTTCTCTCTCTCTCTCACAGACACTCTTACTCTCTCTTTTCCATAGAAAAGTTCTCTCTCAATCTCAGTTTCTCTCTCACATACACACTTTTAACACCCCCCCCTCCTTCCATAAAGACATGTTATCTCTCTCTCTCTCTCACACACACACTCTTGCTATCCTCTTTCCATAAAGACAGACATTTTACACCACAAGTGCAACAACTTTAAAATATTAGATTGCAAAGTTACCTTTATTTGACCTTGGTAAATGCTCATGCCTTCCTTTTACAAACTCAGGAGCTGGTCATCATCATAAACAAAAGAAAAAAATTTAGAAATGGCTGTACATTATATACAGTTTGTTCACAATTTGTTTTAACGCTTCTTGTAAAAATATTATCAAATATACACTTTGCGCAAATAACGTGCTATAACACGTGTGGTTTTTTAATTTTTTTTATATATTAGAAATATATAACATTAGAATTGGCAAAGGAAATCATCAGAAACAGTAACATAGTATATATTAAACACAATCCCAAACTTCAGAGTTGGTACCATGAATGTAGGCACCTTAAAAGGCCGCTCTAACGAGGTTGTAGAAATGCTTGAACGTAAGGAGGTTGATGTTTGCTGTATCCAAGAGACCAGGTGGAGGGGCGGGTCTGCTAGATTCATTGTGGGTAAAAAACGTTGCTATAAGCTTTTCTGGGTGGGGAATGACAATGGGACAGGTGGGGTAGGAATCATGTTAGCAGAAAAATGGGTGGATAAGATAATAGATGTAAATAGAGTGAATGACAGAATAATTAAAATAAGACTTGTTCTAAACAGAACTACTGTGACAGTAATATCTGCATACGCGCCCCAATCCGGACTGCCTGGCGCTATAAAAGACAGATTCTATGAGACACTGATGCTCACTACCTCCCAAATAACCGACAGTGACTATATAATTATTGCTGGCGACCTAAATGGTCACGTTGGACAACATTGTGACCGCTATGATGGAATCCACGGAGGCTATGGGTTTGGTACTAGAAACGAGGAAGGCTCCAGAATCCTGGAATTCTGTGATGCGAACAACCTAACTATCTGTAACACTAACTTCAAAAAATGAGACAATCACTTGATCACCTACAGATCAGGAGAACATACCAGCCAGGTAGATTATATCCTTACCAGAAGACGTGACAGAGTGTCTGTTGTAAACACTATATCCCTCCCCCATGAAGAATGCACCTCCCAACATAGACTGATAATTAGCGACCTCATAGTCAGGACGAGACGTACTAGACAGCAGAAGAGGACTATCCTCAGGAGAAAAATATGGAAGCTAAAGGATCCCACAGCCAGAAATAAATTTCAAAGCATATTACTTGATGCTTTCGACAGTAAGGAAGAGCAATTAGAGTCGTACAAGGTAGAGGAACAGTGGGAATTCCTGAAAGCAAACCTGCTGATGGCGGCAGATGAAGTCTGTGGCTGGAGCAGGCCTGTAGGCAGGAGGAGAGTAACATGGTGGTGGAACAGTAAGGTGGAGGGGTCAATCAAGGCCAAAAAGCAGGCTTGGAAAGCATGGCGGGATGGGGGAAGTAGAGAAGACTATCAAGTGGCCAGGAGGGAAGCTAGGAGACAAGTGTACTTCGCAAGAAGGGAAGCAGAGGAAAGAAAGTTCAAGCATGTTCTACAACGCGAGGACCAAAAACGTGAGGTGTTCAGGATTGCTAGGCAATGTGTCAAGGAAAACCGTGATATTGTCGGGGAGAAGTGTGTACTTAACGATGATGGCGTACTTGCCATCACTGACGCTGATAAGAAGGTAGCTTGGAAGTGTCACTACAAAAGGCTACTAAATGAGGAGAATAAATGGGAGAAAGACAGTCTCCCCCACATCGATCCAATAGAGGGACCAGCAGTGTTAGTCGAAGGTAGTATAATAAGTAAGGCAATCAAAGATATGAAGACGGGTAAGGCGGCTGGGCCTTCGGAAATAGTTGCTGAGATGCTGAAAGCCTCCGGTACGGTGGGACACACCATGGTCACCCGGATAGTAAACCAAGTCATACAGAATAGGGTTGTTCCGAAGGACTGGCGTAGCAGCATCATCGTTAACTGTTACAAGGGTAAAGGAGACGCCCTAGATAGGAGTAACTATAGAGACATTAAATTAATCGACCAGGTCATGAAGGTCACGGAAAAAGTAATAGCGCAACTAATCAGAGAGAGAATTGATCTAGATGAAATGCAGTTCGGGTTTGTGTCAGGCAAAAGTACCACAGACGCTCTTTTCATTGTACGACAACTACAGGAGAAGTACCTAGCTAAAAGTAAACCCCTATACTTAGCTTTTGTTGACTTGGAGAAAGCCTTCGACAGAGTCCCCCGTTCCATTATCTGGTGGGCTCTTAGAAAACTAGGTGTTGTGAGAGCCATACAAGCCATGTATAAAGAAACAGTCAGCAAGGTTAGAATTAACAACGAATATAGTGAAGAGTTTAGCGTAAAAGTTGGTGTCCATCAGGGCTCTGTTCTTAGCCCCCTACTATTTATTATTGCCCTTCAGGCTATAACAGAGGAATTCAAGACCGGCTGCCCATGGGAACTCCTATACGCAGATGATCTAATGCTCATAGCTGAATCAATGGCCGAGCTAGAGAAGAAATTCCAAACATGGAAGCACGGCCTAGAATCAAAAGGCCTTAAAATTAACCTGGCTAAGACTAAAGTTCTAGTTTGTAGGAAAGAAAACAAGGCGCCGGTCCCCTCCAGGAAATGGCCATGCTCAGTGTGTAGGAAAGGCGTAGGTAGAAACTCCATTTTATGTCCCAAATGCAAAGTTTGGGTGCATAAAAGATGTAGTGGGATCACAGGTAAGCTAACTAAGAACACAGATTTTACATGTGGCCGGTGCTCTGGTGCAATAAGTAGCAGCAAGTGCCCACAGAATACTAACTCTTTCAATTGCGCAGAGGGTTCTATAGAAATAGTGGACAGCTTCCGTTACCTGGGTGACAAAATCAGCAGTGGGGGAGGGTGCTCTGAAAGTACAGTAGCTAGAGTCAGAACTGGATGGAAAAAGTTCAGAGAGCTTATACCACTATTAGCCGCTAAAGGGTTCTCTCTAAAAATGAAAGGCAGGTTGTATGATGCCTGCATACGAACAGCAATGTTGCATGGCAGTGAGACCTGGGCATTGTGTGCAGAGGATATACGCAGACTAGAGAGGAACGAAGCTTGCATGCTCCGCTGGATGTGTAATAGTAATATACGTGAACGGCAAAGCATAAACGAACTAAGGAAAAAATTAGAAATAAGAGGGATCAGATGTTGTTTACTCGAGAGAAGGCTACGTTGGTATGGTCACGTGATGCGCATGAAAGACGACAGCTGTATAACAAAGTGCAGGGCAATAAAGATAGATGGTAGCCACGGAGTAGGCAGACCCAGGAAAACCTGGGACGAGCTGATAAATTCCGACCTCACACACTTACACCTCTCCAAGACAATGTCACTGGACCGAGACCTTTGGCGGTACTCAGTAACAGAGAAGACCCGCCTTACCTAAATACAAAGTTAAACCTACTAGTCAGTAGGCATCTCTAACAAAATACACCCCCGTCCCACCCCATCCACACCGCTCCCTTCAATGCAAAGTTATGTTGGTGCCACAACATCCAGGCCGAAACAAACGAGATCGTGTAGGTGTCACGACAAAAAACACACAGTCCACGCTGTAATGTGGCCGTGTAGGCAACACGGTAAAAACCTCCCAGCTCCACACTGTAAATGTGGTTGGTGTTAGGAAGCGCATCCAGCTGTAGAAAACCCGCCAGACAGTCCTATGCGAGCAAGACAACCACTCTTGCCTCAAGTGGGAAAACCCCCGTCCAAACCCATGCAAGCGTGGAACAGGGATGTTAAACGATGATGATGATGATGATGATATTAAGTTGCATTTCCACTAATTTAACCCTTTAACATTTACATTACTCTATATATTCTATTGTATTTTGTGGTAAAGGATTTATCTCATAATATTGAATCTACGTGATTTAGATATTTATTTTGAGAACAATACCTTCACGTCAGAATGAGTGGCCAGTTACAGCCGGTTTGAATAGAAAGAGGTGAGAGAATTTCGGCCAGATATGGCCGGTATAAATGCTAAAGGGTTAAATGGGAAAATTAGACTTGAATTACGTGAATTTGCTTTACATGCCACATTCACCAACGCATCTTTGCATAATAAGTGAACACAGTGTACATAAATTGTATCAATAAAGAATCCACTGTCGCCAAGCACAAAGTATCCACAGTTACCAAACAGACAACTGGTGGCCATTACTGCCAAGCACAAATTTTGTCCCTAGACACGAAACACACACAGCCATCATTCATCTAGAGTCCACCATTTTCTACCGTGACAAAATGTCTACAAATAATTATAAATTAACACTGCAATGATTTAGCAGAAAATATCTAAAAGCAAGGATGTTATTATCAAATATTTTTAGTATCTTTACTAGTGGACAGATCATTGTGAAAATTTATATTAAAATTCAAGTAAAGACTTTCCTTTTTAAATAAATTGTATTTGTAGTTGTGCATGCAGGAATACATGCTTATATATACATATAATAATAATAGTAATAAACGAAAAGACCATGAGAAAAAGTATTGGGGCCATGACAAAATCACTTTCATTTTAAATTTTAAAAAAAGTACTGTAGTCGATTCTTCCTGTATATCTCTTTCTCATTTCCATTCTCTCACTCATTCTTTCCTTCTCTGGAAGAAATCTTTTGTATTGAGACCTGGAGAGGAGTTGAGCTCCACCAGGTTTTAAAATGCCTCAGAAATACTGTCAATGCAGTGCACGCCATCAGACATTACGGGACCATGCATGCATGCAATGCTATAAATAAGCCTCTATGTAGACGATCCTTCATAATTTCACCAAAGGTTCAAATATCCACTTACCTGGGGTAGTGTTCTTCTGTTTTTGAAATCTGGGGGCCAAGGGGAATGAGTTCACTGAGCCATATGATACCTGCTAGGTTAGGAAAGAAAACAATACATAGTGATCATATATATATATATATATATGGTTGGTGTTAGGAAAGGCATCCAATCATAGAAAACCTGCCAGATAGTCCTATACGAGCGAGACACGGTCACCCGACCAATCTTACCTCAAACGGGACAATTCCTGTCTAACCCATGCTAGCGTGGAAGATATACGTTAAATGATGATGACATATAAAGATGTGGGTTTGTGTCCCATGTACGTCAATACTAATTTTATATATATATATCATCATCATCATCGTTTAACGTCTATCTTCAACGCTAGCATGGGTTTAGACGAGAATTGCCCCACTTGAGGCAAGATTAGTCAGGTGACCATGTCTCGCTCGTATATATATATATATATATATATATATATATATATAAAATTAGTACATTGACATACATGGGACACAAACCCACATCTTTGGTTTTCTGGACCAATGGTAACACATTGGTCCACCAAACCAAAGATGTGGGTTCGTGATCCATGTACATCATTACTCATCCTAACAGACGAATTCTATTTAGTCAAATAATGGCACAAGCATGTGTTACTACCTAATTTACAAATTCGCTAGCTGTTTGAAAACAAAGCCTGCTTTGTGTCTCCCTATTTATATACACACACACACACACACACATATATATATATAGTTCTGTGTGAGCAAGACACGGCCACCTAACCAAAATCTCCTCAAACGGGACAACCCATCTAACCCATGCTAGCATGGAAAAACGGTGATGATTTTATTCCTCTGTAGTTGCTCCTTTCTAGAGCATCACCATTGCCCTTGTAGCAATTTATGATTGTATTGCTTCACCAGTCATTGGATATGACTGTCCTGTATTACCTGATTGACTACATGGATTACAAGTTAGACTCCTACTTTTCACTTTGTTTTTAGCATCTCAGCATCTATCTTTGACGGTCCCTCAGCTTTACCAATCTTCATCTCTTTGATTTTTTCTTTGACCTTATAGCTGTCAACTTCAAAGCGGGTCCTTCTGTTGGCTAAGTTGGGGGTAGTTTCTCTTCCTCGCAGTCATCAATCTCTCATAATAACATTTCCAGGCTTCTTTCTTTTGGGGTATCAGTGGTCCTAAGTGAACCAACGTAATTTCTGACACATTTTCCCCCAACAACATCTCAATTTACATTAACACACAGCCTTGCAATCCGAAACACTTCACGTCTTTGATCCTCACATCTCAAGACATTGGCAAACTTTCATTTTTCAGCCTCGTTCCTAGCCGTGTATACCCGTCATCTATCTTCTCTCTTAGAAACTTCGTACTGGTTTCTGCTACCCCCATTTTTCCAGTCTTTCCATGCCTGTCTCTTGGCTTTAATAGCTGTCTCGACTGTGCTGTTCCATCACCAGGTCATTCTTTGTCTTGCTGGCTAGTGCTTTACTCCAGCCACAAGTCTCTTTCTCACTTCCATTCTTTCACTCTTTATCCTTCTCTGGAAGAAATCTAAAGAGGGGATGGACGTTGTCAGGTTTTAAAATGCCCTAGAAATGTTGTATGTTAATACGGCACCCCAACCACTCCCTTGGGAGTTACGGGACTAAAAGAAAAAAGAAAGAATTCAGCCCAAAGCTATTGTACTATATAGACTTCTTCTTCGCCCACTTATTCCTGAGAGAGTCGTGGGAGCAGTCCTCAAACACTCCTTCCAGCGGGTCTGTCTTGTCAGAAGCAACCATCTCCAACTGATCCAGCTGGATCCTCAAGCGAGACCAGCCAAGCTCATGGATGTCATCCAACCAGCTTGTTTGGGGTCTACTGGTCTAACCCTGGGTCTCCTGTCGGTTGGTTTTGCCCATAAAATCTGTCCAGCGATTCTTTCCTGAGACATTCTAGCCACATGCCCATAGTATTGCAGGTAAATTTTCCACGCAGTGGGACTGAACCCCAAACCATGCAGTTCCGAAACAAACAATTATCATAACACAAGACAAAAACAAAACTAAAATTCAATTACATAAAAACACAAAAACAAAACTAAAATTCAATTACATAAAAACACAAAAAAAAATACCTCATTGCTGGAAATGTCTTTGACAGCTTTTTCAAACACACGTAAAGTATTGGACAGAGGCATCAGCCCAGACTTTGGTTCATGTTTGTTGCAATTTGCATTGATGTCTCCCATTTCCACTGATCTTTTCACATCGCCCCGATAGTTTACCTGCTGCCCACGACCCGAACCATCAACAGTCACTCGGACGTTTGGGTATCGCTTTCGATTATCTTCATGCCTGAAGCTGTTGTGTCTGAAATTGGAGTTCTGAAGATTTTCATTGGCACACATAGGACGTCGCCGGCTAGGCTAAAATTGGCAAAAGAGAAAAGAGAAAAAAAAAAAATAATAATATTAGTGAGAAACTCTCCAAATATAAAAGATCTAGAGATGGAAATAACTCAAATGTGGAAAATGAAAACAGAAACAATACCTATAATAATAGGTGCTCTAGGAATGATAAAAACACACAAATAAATAACAATAACAACAATAATGGCTTCTGATTTAGGCCCCATTTCTGCCCAGGTTTTCCTTGGTCGTCCTCTGCTGCAGCTTCCTTCCACTGAACTCCTGGCATTTCTTCCCCGCAACTATCATCCAGTCACACATCACATGTCCATACCAGTGCACACTGAGCTGGTATGGTCATGTTATGTTAGTGTACACAAACAGTATCAGATGTGGTGTGCTGATATGATCATTTGATGTATGTGAATGATTGTTGGGTGAAGAAGTGCCAAGAAATCTCAGTTTCCCAGTGAAACGAAGTTACAGTTGAGGAAAACCAAGGAAGACCTGGGCAGAGGTTGTGAGAGCTGGTCTCAAATCACTAGAAGGGTGGTATTCTGGAAAAGACCTCTCCAGCCTATACAAGCATAGAAAGAAGAAAAAAAACAGATGTAAAATGGTGATGATGATCA
Organism: Eledone cirrhosa; assembly: GCA_964016885.1. Taxonomy (NCBI): domain Eukaryota; kingdom Metazoa; phylum Mollusca; class Cephalopoda; order Octopoda; family Eledonidae; genus Eledone; species Eledone cirrhosa. Next base: position 4,957,540 of record OZ024760.1, on the reverse strand, counting down.
TCATCATCATCATACTTTGCATGCAGGAAATATTATTGATAAGAATACATACGATTGGTTTTGACTTTCGAGCTGACCTCTGTCGATCAATGAGGTGCTGTAAGTGGTCAGTGTATTCATTGGAGATGCCTTGATACATCTTTATACCACGTGCACTGGAAAACAAAAAGCCATTCATCAGTTATAAGGAGTTTGAAAGAGAGAGGAGAAGAAATAAGGAAGAAGAGGAAAGATAAGCAGAAGCCGCAAAGTAGAGTCAGCTAGTTGCATACCACCTCTGTGGCCTAGTGGTTAGGGCATTGGACTTAAGATCATCATGAGTCATCTCTCCATTGAAGGCGAAGCATCCATTTTGCTTTTTCTAATGGCTAGGATATATGGGGCTTGCTCCACCTGCATATTCATAGATTTCTCTGCTAACTGGAGCAGTTGTGCCAATCCATTGTCGGATTAATAGTCGATCATCAGCGAAGCTACTGATGTTCACAATGTTGAAGTCATGTAATTAAATCATTGTATGAGCTACTGCTTATTATGAGCCAAGCAGGATTTTTATTGAAGCTTACTTCTCTAGATCTGACCTGTTCTGCTAGATCAGAGGTTCTCAAATTTTTTGGGACCACCGCCCACTCACGGCCATATAATACCCATTATGTACAAGCTCAGAATGCTGGAGAATGGCTAAGTAGAAACTGACCAAACTATCAGTCTTTCACACAAACAATCTTAGAAGAATCCTTAGAATTTTTTTGGTCTGAAAAGATCTCCAATGGGGAATTGCTAGGAAGAGGCCAAGCCAACAGGAGAATATATCAGCAATCCTTCTCAGAAGGCGATGGCAGCAGATAGAGCATGTTCTCAGAAGAGAGCAAGATAGGCTCCCAAGAACAGCCCTTCACTGGACACGAAAAGCAAGCAAAAACAAGGAAGGCTAAAGAACACCTGGCACAAAACAGTTGAGGGAAAGATGAAAACCTGGCAACAGACATGGGGTACCCTCCAGAAGCTGGCCCAGGACAGACAGGAGTGGAGTACCTTTGGTGCCGCTCTACATGCCAATAGGCATAACGGACAGTAGATAAATAGATATTAAAAAGAAACATTATGGCTGAAAATAATTGGGATGAACTCATTTAGAAAGCCTTTAATTCAGTTAACATTCAGTTAACCCTTTAACATTTAAACAGGCCATGTCCACCAGAATTCTCTCACCTCTTTCTGTTCAAACCAGCTATATAACCAGCCGCTCATACAGACTTTAAGGTATTGTTCTCAAAATAAATAATATCAAAATCATGAAAATACAATAGTAAATATAGAGTAATGTAAATGATATGCGAGATATTATGTGAGGTAAAACCTTTACCATGAAAATACAATAGTAAATATAGAGTAATGTAAATGATATGTGCGATATTATGTGAGGTAAAACCTTTACCATGAAAATACAATAGTAAATATAGAGTAATGTAAATGTTATGTGAGATATTATGTGAGGTAAAACCTTTACCATGAAAATACAATAGTAAATATAGAGTAATGTAAATGTTATGTGAGATATTATGTGAGGTAAAACCTTTACCATGAAAATACAATAGTAAATATAGAGTAATGTAAATGATGTGCGCGATATTATGTGAGGTAAAACCTTTACCATGAAAATACAATAGTAAATATAGAGTAATGTAAATGTTATGTGAGATATTATGTGAGGTAAAACCTTTACCATGAAAATACAATAGTAAATATAGAGTAATGTAAATGTTATGTGAGATATTATGTGAGGTAAAACCTTTACCATGAAAATACAATAGTAAATATAGAGTAATGTAAATGATATGTGCGATATTATGTGAGGTAAAACCTTTACCATGAAAATACAATAGTAAATATAGAGTAATGTAAATGTTATGTGAGATATTATGTGAGGTAAAACCTTTACCATGAAAATACAATAGTAAATATAGAGTAATGTAAATGTTATGTGAGATATTATGTGAGGTAAAACCTTTACCATGAAAATACAATAGTAAATATAGAGTAATGTAAATGTTATGTGAGATATTATGTGAGGTAAAACCTTTACCATGAAAATACAATAGTAAATATAGAGTAATGTAAATGTTATGTGAGATATTATGTGAGGTAAAACCTTTACCATGAAAATACAATAGTAAATATAGAGTAATGTAAATGTTATGTGAGATATTATGTGAGGTAAAACCTTTACCATGAAAATACAATAGTAAATATAGAGTAATGTAAATGTTATGTGAGATATTATGTGAGGTAAAACCTTTACCATGAAAATACAATAGTAAATATAGAGTAATGTAAATGTTATGTGAGATATTATGTGAGGTAAAACCTTTACCATGAAAATACAATAGTAAATATAGAGTAATGTAAATGTTATGTGAGATATTATGTGAGGTAAAACCTTTACCATGAAAATACAATAGTAAATATAGAGTAATGTAAATGTTATGTGAGATATTATGTGAGGTAAAACCTTTACCATGAAAATACAATAGTAAATATAGAGTAATGTAAATGTTATGTGAGATATTATGTGAGGTAAAACCTTTACCATGAAAATACAATAGTAAATATAGAGTAATGTAAATGATATGTGCGATATTATGTGAGGTAAAACCTTTACCATGAAAATACAATAGTAAATATAGAGTAATGTAAATGTTATGTGAGATATTATGTGAGGTAAAACCTTTACCATGAAAATACAATAGTAAATATAGAGTAATGTAAATGTTATGCGAGATATTATGTGAGGTAAAACCTTTACCATGAAAATACAATAGTAAATATAGAGTAATGTAAATGATATGTGCGATATTATGTGAGGTAAAACCTTTACCATGAAAATACAATAGTAAATATAGAGTAATGTAAATGCTATGTGAGATATTATGTGAGGTAAAACCTTTACCATGAAAATACAATAGTAAATATAGAGTAATGTAAATGTTATGTGAGATATTATGTGAGGTAAAACCTTTACCATGAAAATACAATAGTAAATATAGAGTAATGTAAATGTTATGTGAGATAGTATGTGAGGTAAAACCTTTACCATGAAAATACAATAGTAAATATAGAGTAATGTAAATGCCGATATTACGTGAGGTAAAACCTTTACCATGAAAATACAATAGTAAATATAGAGTAATGTAAATACTAATGGGTTTACTGGTACAAATAACACCACCCAAAACTGCAGTATGGTCAGGTTGAAGAATAATTGTACCATACTTACTATACTTGGTCAACAGTGTCTGGAATGTGGGACATGAGGTCATCAAGGCTATGAAATCCATACTGTTCGTACTGTATGTTCTCTTTGGCCAAATTTCTATAATGATCTAAACATTTTTTTTTTTTAAATGAAAAAATAAAGTTTTGGAAAATCACGAAGGAAAATAGAGGTAAAGCTGTATATATGCACGTGTGTCTGCATATTTTTGTATGTATGTGAGTGAGTGGTGATTATTTTTTTTCTTTAATACAACAACAGAATGAATATTTTTATAATTCTTACATTAAATGGATTTAAATTTTCTCAAAAAGTTTCTCATATTCTGCGAGCAGTTAGAACACACACACACACACACATGATGATGATATATTATAAGTACAGATTAAAGTTTAAGCAAAGAATCGCTGCTTTCACCCTTTACGGGATCTTCTGAAACTGAGAAAAATCAATCTGTGGACGCAGAAGTAAATATTTATCTTATGTATATATATATAATCCTTATCAATCCCTCTTCAAATTTTAGTCTTCATATTTATTATTACTATATATATATATATATCATCATCATCATCATTTCATTTTACGTCCGCTTTTTCCCTGCTTGCAAGGGTGGGACGGGAACTAATTCTGGCTTAATTTCTACAGCTGGATGCCCTTCCTAACGCCAACCTCATTTACAGTGAGTGCTGGGTACTTTTTTGCCGTGGCACCTCCACGACCACTTTGCAGTGAAATGATATGGACCCCAGTCCAATCATCTCATTTCTACAGCTAAGTAAACTGGAGCAATGTGAAAAAAGTGTCTTGCTCAAGGTAACAACACATCACCCGGTCCGCTCTAACCACTAAGCCATGTGCCTTTCTCTATATACTCTATATATATATATATATATTAAAAAATTTGGAAAAGTGTCCTGCATGGTGAATCAAAAACGGGCGAAGACAATGGAAAAAAAAGGACGAAACACAATACAGTCCCTTCTCATCAGTCGTCCGCTGGAAGTTTCTGAGGTTTCAGTGTTTTATGGTTAATATCACTAGCTCCAATGCACAAGGGACATTAACAAGTGGGCACAAGACAGGAGGATTTGTTTTTCAAACTATTTACAAATAAATAAAATTTAAACACCCAGTAAATGTCATGAAATGGTTGGTGTTTAGGAAGAGCACCCAACCATAAAAACCAAGGCACAAGTGGAATGTATGAGTGAGACACAATTATCTGGCCTTCTGAAATTGTGCACATACTTTACAATCCACAGAGTAGTAACTAATGGCTTCATGTAATAATAATAATAATAATAAAATTATTGTGTACAGTGCTCAGGTGCACTACAACTACAAAGGTTCATGTATAGTACATAGAATAATGTACAAATGGCGGGAAAGTGAACTGCATATGAATCCTGGTATACACAGATACATGTGCGCACGTGTGTATGGAGGCGGAATATCAGGTGTAATGTTGGCAAATTTTGGGAAGCATGAAAGATGCAGTGTCCCGACAGCTAACAAATGATGCAGGTAGTTTGTTCCAGTATGAACTGTACTTACCAAATATGGTAGAAATAGCAAACTGGAGGCTCCAGTTTTCATATTAGTGCTTACACTGGCAGCTAATTCAATAATATATCAAATTGTACACCCAGCAAAAACTGAGATATGTATTTATATTATATTTCAGTCATTTGGTGTACAATTTTATATGGAGGAGATATATCTAATCCAATCGAGGGTCTACTCCTCTCTATTTGAGGAACCCTTCCCTGATTGACCTCCACCACATTCTGTTTGGCTTTGGTCATATCAGGTACTTAGCTATATCACCGATGCTTAGCCAATAGTGAGGCTATTTAACCCTTTAGCATTTAAACCGGCCATATCAGACCAGAATTCTCTCACCCCTTTCTGTTCAAACCAGCTGTAACTGGCTGCTTATACTTATTTAAGATATTGTTCTGAAAATAAATAATATCAAAATCTCGTGGATTCGGTATTATGTGAGATAAAGCCTTTACCATGAATAATGTAAATGCTAATGGGTAAAGTTGGAGGGATGGCCTTTGGCTTTAGGGAGTTCATCCACCCTTTTAACAGCTCTTTTTTTTTTTGTGCTGCTGGGGTGCCACTTACCCTCCTCACCAGACCAAAGTCTGGTAGAGGAGCCAGTTTAGTGACTGACCACTCGACCATGAAGCAGGGCTACATGAAACCAGTAGCAGGCAGAACCCTGACTTAACCAAGATAAGATATATAGGTATAGAAAAATCCAGCCAAACCAGATATCATTGTATGTCTCCTATCCATGCTGGCAGGGCTGGACGGGTTATCATGGCCTGAGACCATATCTTGCTCTTACACACCATATCTGGCATGGTTTCTATGTTGAGACACCAACCACTTTAACCTCTTCAGTGCCACAGACAAGATAACTCATCCTAACATGTTTGAACTCATTTCCAACAGTTCATAACTTCAAAGTTATGAACCCGTTTCCAACAGTTCATAACTTCAAAGCTAGATGGAGTTACTAGTTTATTGATGTGACGTTTGTCAATCATTCAGATATGTGTTGTTAATAAATGTTTGTTTTTTAAATAGCCATTTTACTGGAAAAAAACCCATGCAGCAACTGTAGCTGTGTAAAATATACGCAGCGGTCAACAGGTTAAGGAGTCCCTTTGTTACTGCTTAAGCAGAGCTTAGTTTTATAGGCCCCACTAAAAAAAATAGTCATTTTACAGGAAAAAAACCCGACACAGCAACTATAGCTGTGTAAAATATACGCAACAGTCAACAGGTTAAAGAGTGCACTGATAATATATTTCAATTAAAAAATAGTACTTAGTTTGAAAATGGCAGGCTAGTCCCAAGTTAAAATCAAGGTGACCTCCACCCCCACCCAACCTGCCTCTCCTAAGATGATAGTGCTCACAAACAAATTACCTTCAAAGCATGAAGCCTGTATTCCATACTTAAAAGTCTGTAAAACAGCACGAATTTTTTTCTTTAATTCTTCCATTTTTGTCTGAAATAAAGAGAAATGAAAATTAATTCAAGCAAGTTTGGTGAGTATTTTTGTATTAACTCAATGTCCTGTACTGTGATAATCCACATTAACAAAACAGCACTAACTGGATTACATTAAAAACTAAAGCCTTTACTCTAATACTGTGAATTTTCACAATGATCTATCCAATAGTAAAGATACTATATTCATTTAAATTAACTTTAATGTCCTGCACCACATGAAGTTGCATGAACAAGACATTGCAAATTTTCACAATGATCTGTCCACTAGTAAAGTTACTATGAACATTTGAAATAACAAACTACATGAAAACACATTAGCAAAATATTGTTGAAAAATACAATAACAGAATTCTGATTGCATCACAATAAGAATTAAAGTCTTTAATACTGAAAAGCTACACAAGAATCTGTCCACTAATAAAGACATAATAGGCAACTGAATTAACTTTAACCTTTTAATTTTCAAACCGGCCAGAATTCTTGCATGTGTTTCTATTCAAACCGGCTGTAACCGGACGCTCATACTGATGTTAGGGTATTATTCTCAAAATAAATAATATCAAAATCTCAGTTTCGATACTATGTGAGAGAAAGCCTTTACCATGAAAATATATATAGAGTAATGTAAATGATAAAGGGATAACCCTTTAGTGTTCAAACCGGCCAAATCATTTCCCCCTTATTTGTTCAAACTGGCCACTGACACCCACACTAAGATATCGTTCCAAGATAAACAATAACATCATCAAAATCTTGATTCAAGATTACTACGAGATGAAGCCTTTACCATGAAATACAACACTTAACAGAGTGAAACTTAAACACATGGTTTTTTTAACATTAGAAGTACAGCAGATTGTGCGTGTGTCTATCAACATGGCTTGTGAAAGTAGTGATACTGACTTTCATGGTTTTAATGAAGAAATAAAACAAAATATCAATCAGTGTTGAATCAGCTAGTGTTGAAAAATGGACGTTAAACAGTGATGATATATATATATATATATACACATACAAACACACACATACACACACACAAGGGTCGGCTGAATAGTTCATAAGTTGACCAAGATACTCTCATGGAATGACCAAATGAGGTTTATTTTTCAACATAGTCCCTGGAAAGAAACAATGCAGTTATTAATAAGAGTTGAAATTAATGCATGCAAGATTTCACAACACTAGCATCACTCCTTCATAGTCAGCCTATGAACTTTACAGCTCACATATATATATATATATATATATATATATATATATATATATATATATATATATATATATATATGATATTTGTGTGTGTATGTGCATGTTTTTATATTGAAATCACTTAAAATAACGAATCATTTGTTTATGTTCCATAGCTTTGCAGTTTGGCACATGAAGAGTAATGAAAATAAGGAGCATACTTAAGATTTAAGTAAGGGCATTCGGTCTTAACCCATTAGCATTTAAACTGGCCGTATCCGGCCAGAATTGTCTCATCTCTTTCTGTTCAAACCAGCTGTAACCGGTCACTCATACCAACGTTAAGGTATTGTTCTCAAAATAAATATCAAAATCTTGTAGATTCGATATTATGTGAGATAAAGCCTTTACTGTGAAATCATAAATATAGAGTAACGTAAATGCTAAAGGGTTAAATAAAAAAATGTTTAAACTTGGGTAAATTTTCACAATTATACTTGTCACATGTTGGAGGTGAAATTTATGCTTTTTTCCTATGGTTTTTGATGTTTTGAATAGATCTGACCTCCAAATCCATCAAGAATTATTTGTTTTTTAATTGCTGAGAATTTTGAAGGCCGTATTTGTTCAAAACACATCAAAAACAATAGGAAACATAAATTTCACCTCCATCTGATAAATTTCACCTAAAATCTGAAAACACATTGCATCTGTTAACTGAAAGACGAATAATTTTCAATGGATTTTGAAGGCCATATTCATTCACATCAAAGACAATAGGAAAAATAACTTTTACCTCCAAAGCAAGACGAGTGTAATATTCACCCCCAAACTTCAAGGGGGTCCCCTCCACTCCTCGGTAACTAAAAAAAAGAATGAATAATTGCCAATGGTTTTGAACGTCAGATCTATTCAAAACACATAAAAAACTATAGGGAAAACATAAATTTCATATCCATGGCACACTGCATGGAGTTTCTACTCACTCCAGTATCTGAGAATTAGGCAACGAAAGATAGAATGCTTTGCGATATTCGTTTCGTCTCTCTGAGTTCAAATCCTGCTGAAGTCAACTTTGCCTTTCATCCATTGGAGATCAATAAAAAAAATTACCAGTCAAGTCCTATGCTCGATTCTTCCTCTATATCTCTTTCTTACTTCCTTTCTCTCTCTCCTTCTCTGGAAGAAATCTCCTGTATTCAGACCGGGAGAGGATATGGGCTCTGCCAGGTTTTAAAAAGTGCCCTAGAAACGCTATATGTCAATATGACACCCTACAACTCCCTCAGGAATTACGGGACAAGACCATGCAAACATGCCATGCACCTAAGTCTTATCCTTTTTCATACTTACTAAAACTTTAGTCTTTACTAAGTTTACCTGGGGCCCTTTCATTCCAGATTTTGGTTCTTTACAGTTTCTGCTATGAGGACAAGATCATCAAAATACAGTCTTGAATTCTGTTATGGTTTAGCAGAAGGATCCCTAACCTGTGGCCCTAGGGCCACATGCAGATGTTCAGTGAGGCTCTCAGAACAAGATAAGAATTATGCTCTTACCCAGCAGATTGCATGTAACCAGTAACTGCATGACAGAACTTTTTGCTACGTTTCAAGTATTTGCACCATTTTTATATAAATTCAAACTACTATGCAATGTAGTAGTAGTAGTAATCTGACTCTCGGTCTCTCTTAAGTTGACAATGATGCTACTATGCCAGTCAAGTACTGGGATTGATTTAATCAAGTTTCCCTCCTCCCCTAAAATTTCTGGCCTTCTGCCTCTTTGTTAGAAACCATTATTCATTAGGCAACTAATCCATTCCTTGGTTAGTTTCGTAAGTGGATGGTTATTTAATTGTCAAAAAGTAAAACAATATAAATTCCAATGCCTGATTTCACATCAAGAATCTTGCATAAATAAAAATATAAAAATGAAATATATTTTAAGTCTAAAAATTAAAAAAAACAAAAAAACAGGAAATAATACCAATCCCATGTCAGTCCACATTCAGCCATGTCAAATTATGAGACACCATATCACACACTAAACAGTGATACTTGAACGTTTAACCCTTAAGCATTTAAACTAGCCATATCTGGCCAGAATTCTCTCACCTCTTTCTGTTCAAACTGGCCATAACCAGCTGCTCACACTGGCATTAAGGTATTGTTCTCAAAATAAATAATATCAAAATTTCGTAGATTCGATATTATGAGATAATCATGTGAAATAAAGTGTTTACTGTGAAAGTATAATAGTAAATATAGAGTACTGTAAATGCTAAAGGGTTAACAAGTCGTGATGTTAATATAATAAACAACAAACTTTATGCAACAAATTATGTATATCTATAAAAAAGAATAAACCCTTTAGCATTTACATTACTCTATATATACTATTGTATTTTCACAGTAAAGGCTTTACCTCACATATCTATGAGATTTTGATATTTATTTTGAGAACAATAACTTATCAGTTTGATCAGCCGGTTACAGTCGGTTTGAACAGAAATAGGTGAGAGAACTTTAAATGCTAAAGGGTTAAGACTTTTTTAGACCTTGTCACTGCCAAGGCCGAGGATGGCAGGCTCCAGTTGTGATGGGAAACCAGCAGCGCCAAGGCTTCTTCTGATAACAAACCAGAAGAGACTGATATAAAATACTATTCCTATACCAATCCTAACTATCTCACGCCAAAACACGAGACAGGTCAAAACACCATAAACACTAAACAATGAACTTTAACCAGGCAGTCTTGGCATTTTTGTGGAATTTATGGTCATACAAAATAGTTGGTCAAACAGAATTCCAGTTCTTTTGTGTCTATTGTTTTATAGGTCACACCTACATGTCTCTTCATTCTTCACATACAGAATTAGTTTATACCAACCCAGATAGACACACACACATACACACAGAACTCACACAGAATTAGCTTATACCAACACAGACACACACTCATACACAGTTAGCCTGCTTATAGCAATGCATAGACACAGTCACAGGAACTCACAATTAGCTTATACCAACGCACAGAGGAACTCACATAAATAAGCTAGCTTATACCAGTAAATAGACACACACACACACATATTTACAAGAGCTCACACAATTAGCTAGCTTATACCCATGCATAGACACATACACAGTAGCTCACACACAATTAGCTAGCTTATACCAATGCTCAGACACACACATACACAGTAGCTCACACACAACACATAGACACACGTAAGGGAGAGAGAACAAGTAGGTAAAAAAGGGTGGTGAATGAATTGAAAAAATATATACACAGGAAGCTGTGATGGACTGGCGTCCTGTCCTGGGGGAGTCTTGTACTCTCAGTTGCTTAACGCCACGGAAACTGGAACACGCACCGGTCTGATGAGCCACTGGACTCAAGACCGACTTTAGAGATACAAAGGGACTGAGGTGTTGAGGGCAACCAGCTTGAAAAGGAACTGGTTGGTCAAGTCTCGGAACAGAAGTTGTGGGAGTGTGTTTGTGGTTTGTAGACAGAAATTAGAAAATGAACACCCACAAAAAATACATATTGTTCTTCAACCCACCGGGCATCATCATCATTTAAAGGCCTTTGTTCCATGCTAGCATGAGTTAGGCGAGTTGTCCCATTTGAGACAAATCAGGTGACCATTTCTTGCTAGATTTCTACAGCTGGGTGCTCTTCCTAATGCCAACCATATTTACAGAGTGGACCAAGTGCTTTTTGCAAAAACACCACATTACAGTGTGGGTTGGGCACTTTTTGTTGCGATACCTACAGGACTACTTTACCTATAGACTAGACACTTTTTGTCATGACATCTACAGGACTACTTTACCTATAGACTAGACACTTTTTGTCATGACATCTACAGGACCACATTTACAGTGTAGACTGGGTGCTTTGTGTCATTCCACCTGCACAACCACTTTACAGTGTAGACTGGGCACTTTTTGTCATGACAGCTACAAGACCACTTTACAGTGTGGATTGGGCACTTTTTGTCATGTCAAGTAATGGAAATATTTATTTTGATGTATTCATATAAAAAAAATCTGACCATTTTGTTTTGGAAGTGTCTCACCCTGCAAAAGAAAACAGCAATTCTTAGATCAAAGACACCAGAGGTCTCAACAGCAACTGGCAAGAAAAGGATGTAGTTGGTAAAATCCCAGTATTTGACCAGATTTCAGCTGAGATATACCACCTAGACTGAGGTACAGAGTCTGCAACATTCTCCCCGCTATTAATTTTTTTCTCTTTCTTTTTCCTAGGCGGTGAATTGGCAGAGTCATTAGAACGCCAGGTAGAATGCTTTATGGTATTCATTCCGACTCTCTGCTCTCTCAGTTCAAACCCGCTGAGGTAAACTTTGCCTTTCATCCTTTCAAGGTCGATAAACAAAGTACCAGTCTAGTACTGGGGTCGATTCTTCCTCTCTCTGGAAGAAATTTTCATGGTGAGGGATAGGCTCCGCCAGGCTTAACCCAAGAAACGCTGTATGTCAATACGGCGCCCCTATGACTATCAGGAGTTATGGGACCATATCATACCATTTCTTTTCCTATTGCAAACATCATATAATTTTATTGAAATCTGTTGAAAGAATTCCTCTTTTTATGTAATCTGCAAACTGATTTCCATGTAAACCAGTAGGTGCAAAACAAATGCTCTCACACCTCCTCACCTTCCTACCGCTGCTTGTACAGTGACATGCTCACATCTCTCTCCCCCTCTTTGTCCAGCCATAGACAACATTTGCACTAGTATTAATGCCACGCTAGAATAATCCAGTCATCATCAATATAAAATGCACCCAGACAACACTGCAAAGGGAAAGTGCCGGTGTCATGATAATATGTACCCAGGCCACGCTGAAAACTGGTAGTGCTGAGGTCATGATAAAATGCATCCATCCCACACTGTAAAGGGCTAGTGTTTATACCATGATAGAATGCATCCAGCCCACACTGTAAAGGGCTAGTGTTTATACCATGATAGAATGCATCCAGCCCACACTGTAAAGGGCTAGTGTTTATACCATGATAGAATGAATCCAGCCCACACTGTAAAGGGCTAGTGTTTATACCATGATAGAATGCATCCAGCCCACACTGTAAAGGGCTAGTGTTTATACCATGATAGAATGCATCCAGCCCACACTGTAAAGGGCTAGTGTTTATACCATGATAGAATGAATCCAGCCCACACTGTAAAGGGCTAGTGTTTATACCATGATAGAATGCATCCAGCCCACACTGTAAAGGGCTAGTGTTTATACCATGATAGAATGCATCCAGCCCACACTGTAAAGGGCTAGTGTTTATACCATGATAGAATGCATCCAGCCCACACTGTAAAGGGCTAGTGTTTATACCATGATAGAATGCATCCAGCCCACACTGTAAAGGGCTAGTGTTTATACCATGATAGAATGCATCCAGCCCACACTGTAAAGGGCTAGTGTTTATACCATGATAGAATGCATCCAGCCCACACTGTAAAGGGCTAGTGTTTATACCATGATAGAATGTATCCAGCCCACACTGTAAAGGGGTAGTGTTTATACCATGATAGAATGCATCCAGCCCACACTGTAAAGGGCTAGTGTTTATACCATGATAGAATGCATCCAGCCCACACTGTAAAGGGCTAGTGTTTATACCATGATAGAATGCATCCAGCCCACACTGTAAAGGGCTAGTGTTTATACCATGATAGAATGAATCCAGCCCACACTGTAAAGGGCTAGTGTTTATACCATGATAGAATGCATCCAGCCCACACTGTAAAGGGCTAGTGTTTATACCATGATAGAATGCATCCAGCCCACACTGTAAAGGGCTAGTGTTTATACCATGATAGAATGCATCCAGCCCACACTGTAAAGGGCTAGTGTTTATACCATGATAGAATGCATCCAGCCCACACTGTAAAGGGCTAGTGTTTATACCATGATAGAATGCATCCAGCCCACACTGTAAAGGGCTAGTGTTTATACCATGATAGAATGCATCCAGCCCACACTGTAAAGGGCTAGTGTTTATACCATGATAGAATGTATCCAGCCCACACTGTAAAGGGGTAGTGTTTATACCATGATAGAATGCATCCAGCCCACACTGTAAAGGGCTAGTGTTTATACCATGATAGAATGCATCCAGCCCACACTGTAAAGGGCTAGTGTTTATACCATGATAGAATGTATCCAGCCCACACTGTAAAGGGGTAGTGTTTATACCATGATAGAATGTATCCAGCCCACACTGTAAAGGGCTAGTGTTTATACCATGATAGAATGTATCCAGCCCACACTGTAAAGGGCTAGTGTTTATACCATGATAGAATGCATCCAGCCCACACTGTAAAGGGCTAGTGTTTATACCATGATAGAATGCATCCAGCCCACACTGTAAAGGGGTAGTGTTTATACCATGATAGAATGTATCCAGCCCACACTGTAAAGGGGTAGTGTTTATACCATGATAGAATGCATCCAGCCCACACTGTAAAGGGCTAGTGTTTATACCATGATAGAATGCATCCAGCCCACACTGTAAAGGGGTAGTGTTTATACCATGATAGAATGCATCCAGCCCACACTGTAAAGGGCTAGTGTTTATACCATGATAGAATGCATCCAGCCCACACTGTAAAGGGGTAGTGTTTATACCATGATAGAATGTATCCAGCCCACACTGTAAAGGGGTAGTGTTTATACCATGATAGAATGTATCCAGCCCACACTGTAAAGGGATAGTGTTTATACCATGATAGAATGCATCCAGCCCACACTGTAAAGAGGTAGTGTTTATACCATGATAGAATGTATCCAGCCCACACTGTAAAGGGCTAGTGTTTATACCATGATAGAATGCATCCAGCCCACACTGTAAAGGGCTAGTGTTTATACCATGATAGAATGCATCCAGCCCACACTGTAAAGGGCTAGTGTTTATACCATGATAGAATGAATCCAGCCCACACTGTAAAGGGCTAGTGTTTATACCATGATAGAATGCATCCAGCCCACACTGTAAAGGGGTAGTGCTTATACCATGATAGAATGTATCCAGCCCACACTGTAAAGGGCTAGTATTTATACCATGATAGAATGCATCCAGCCCACACTGTAAAGGGGTAGTGTTTATACCATGATAGAATGCATCCAGCCCACACTGTAAAGGGGTAGTGTTTATACCATGATAGAATGTATCCAGCCCAC